>PVKA01009630.1:0-67637 GCA_004027165.1 Ctenomys sociabilis | reverse complement strand
AAGACAAGGAAGAAGTAATATAAAATAAATGGAAAATGGAGTTTTAAAGTTTCTAATACTAAGAGAAAATGTATCAATGCAGAGTACTCTATAGTATTTGAATAGGTTAATATATACAAAAATATCAACTAAGAAAAAATTTTCATGATAGTAAAGAGTTACTAAGAATAAAACATAACATACATACTGGAATCTGGAATGGCAAATAAATGATCAGCACTTCTAACAGGATATCACATAAAGTTCTTGTATGTCATGGACATGGACAGTGTTCATGACACCTGCTGGTGGTCAGGTGTCACTTGTGGGACTGAGCTATTACTATTTCCTTGATAGACCCTGTGGTCCTGGAATGAATCATGACCCATAGGATGCAGGAGAAGTCCATCTGTAGAGTATGCTGATGGACATATTTTGCTGTGTACACAAAAGAATAATTGAGAAACTGCTGTTATATACCTCATTTTCTTCTGTGTTTAATTGTTTGCCCTATTCTGTGGATTCTTTTCATTCTCATTCATGGAACTATGGTCATTTTGATCCCTCTCTAGTATATATTTTATTTTATTTTATTGTACTGTATTGTATTGTATTTTTGGTGGAATCAGGGATTGAACTCAGGCCCTTGCACTTACCAGGGAAGCGCTCATTCCACTGAGCCATCTCCCCAGCTTCTAGTATATCTTTTAGTAGTCTGTGTAGGGTTGACTTTATCATCATGAAATTCTTTCGTTGTTCTTTGTCATGGAAGTATTTAACTTCTCCATTATACCTGAAAGAGAATTTTTCATGGTATAGCAATCTGGTTTGGAATTTGTTTTCTTGCAAGACTTGAAGCACTTTGCTCCATGCTCTTTTTTTTGTGTGTGTGCAACCAGGGATTGAACTCAGGTCCTTGCACTTGCCAGACAAGTGCTTATTCTCCTGAGCTCTCTCCTTGGCCCCTCCATGCTCTTTTTTGATGGTTTGTGAAGAGAAATCTGTCACTATTCTGATGGTTTTTCCTTTAAATGTAATCTGTTCCTTTTTTCTAGCAGCTTTCTGTGGGGGACCACCTGAGCAGCTCTCCTTGAAAGAAAAGCGACTGTCTCCATTTTGACTGAGTGTGATCCTATTTCCTCATATTGTTATGTACAGAGCTGGCTAGGACTTCTGTTTATCCTTCAATTGGCCTTAAGCAATGTGTATTGGTCTAGCTGAGGTGCTGGTGATAGTCTTTGAAGGTGGCATGCGTGTTTCCCTGGTAAGCCTGCTGCTCCTTAACGTGAGCCGGGTGGAGACAGGATGGTAGAGCTAATGCTCCACGTGCTGCCAACTGGGATGGAGCCTGGAGACAGAGGCTATGACTTCCTGGGGCTTGAAAGACTACACCAAAGCTGAAGCCCTAGCCTTCCCAAAACATTAAATGCTATATAATGCAGATTACTCTCTCTCTGCATATCCTCTGCATATGGCAGAGGTAAATGTAGGCCCCACACCTAGCTTAGCTCACAGTAGTCACCTACTTCCCACAATTCTCAATCCTCAAGCCACTCCCCCACTGAATAAAAACCGGGTGAGGCCCTGGCTCTCTCTCTTAGTTCCGGGAAACCATCTGTGTGGCTGGACCTAGAGCCCCTTGACTCCCCGATGATTAAAAATATAATTTAGTATCCTCATTTTCGCCGTGGGCTGCATGGAAAGTGGTAGATTGGAATCAACTTGATGGGATTCCAATAACGTAACTTTGGGATTACAAATATTGGTTTCTTGGACTGAGACGAGGACCAAGAAGAGTCTCCTACAGCTTTCAATACACTGTTCCTATGCTAAATTTCTGGGACCTTGATAATTATGTGTCTGGGTGTATTTTTAACTGGGTTGATGTTCGGTAACCTGAGTATCAGATTGTTTCCACATATTTGGGAAATTTTCTGCTATTACTTCTGGCCATATTCTTTTTGTATCATTTGTATTGACTCCTTTCTCATTCATGCCTATTAGTCTTACATTGTTCACCTTTGCATTGTCTTACAGATGTTGAATTATTTTTTCCTACATCCTAGTTGTTTTTAAGAGATCTTTTCTTACCTTTTCACTAGATTCAAAGGTGCCTCCGAGGTCTGAAAGTCTATTTTCACTTTCATTCAAACAGATTTGCCAGCTTGTGATTGAGGTTTTAATTTCCTGTATAGCACTTTGAATCTGGTTCATGTGATCTGTTTCTTTCCTATATTGCTCATTCAAGGTCTTTTTTATGGTGTGCTCTATTTTTTTTTAATCAATGTCTTCTTTAGAAGCACGTAGTATTTCTTTCATTATAGTTATCATTGCTTTTTTTTTACTTCAGAAATTATTTCTGATCTGATTTCCTCTATACTTTTCTGCAGTTGTTTTTTACTTCAGATGATATTATTTCAGAGATTTCAGGTGTGCGATTTCCAATTTCTTTTATGCCAGTGTCTCCTGCATTTGTTTTGAGTGGGCTCGGGTCCTGAGAATGCATTTTGCTCCTTCTCTTTGCCATTTTGTATAGCACTGTCTTCTGATCTTTGGTGTAGATCTTTGGTAGAGTTATTACCTTAGCACCTAGCCTTTCAAGGTCAGCGAAGACTCAGGACATAGGAGAACTTGTACTGCAACATCATGCAACTCAGGTGAGCTCCAAATTTTCTGAATAAGGAGATTATGGAGCCACAGAGGAAAGAGACTGAAGTTCTATAGTGTGCCTGGGGAGAGTCACATGACGAGAAAACACTCTCTCAGGCTCTCACAGAGAGAAAACTGGTCAAGCATTGGCCGTGACTCATCCACATAGATGACACAGACAAAGGAACTACAGAATAATATACAGGACTACAAGATAAACCCTGAGAGGACTTCACTGACCACATAGGAAATATATGTGTTGGTATATAAGTCTTGCTAGGTCTTAACCATCCCGCAGAAAAGTATAAAAATGAAGTATACATCTTGGGGCCATAGTATTAAGTTGAGCTGTAAATGGCTATGGTCGACAACTTCTTCGGGTAACTCACTATTGTGGAATGCTGGACTGTGTTGGATTGTGGTGTCGAGTTCAAGCACTTAAGTTAGTTGAATGACAATGGAGTGCCCACCTTTGACAGGTGTAGACAAAGGAAGGGGTATAGAAATGAAAAATCATGATGTGTGTGTATAGACAGTACAGTTGGGATAGATAACGCTGTGCTTCTACATAATTCTATGAGAGGCAAGATCTGCACTAATGGTGGTTGGATAGGATATTATGTCAGCTTCTAGTACTACAGTCATCCACTAGGAAAATAATTATTGAATTTTTGATATAATTCAGGTATAAAAAATAAGATAAGTAAACAGCTACATTCTTAATTCACTGATAGGAGATATCTGCTAAAATAATATCTGTAAATATAATATCATGTGTACACCTTGTACAATACCAAAACATTATGAAAACAGTTTGCAATGTATTAATTTATCGAATCTGTATGGTTAAGGTGTCTTGAAACTGTCTGATTGACATTTGTAATTCAATAAAATTTAAAAAAAAGATGTGGTATTTCTATATAATGGAGTATTACTCAGTTATTAAGAATGATAAGTTTGAAGCATTTATATTGAAGTGGATGCCACTTGAACATATACTCATAAAGAGATTCATTCTTGATGGTTGTATATTTTATGGATTTGGACAAGTATATTTACTGCTGGAACTAGTATTTTTTTCTAAAATTTTAATTTTTTGTAGTACTGGGGATTAAACCCAAGTCCTTTTTACTAAGACGCATGTCCACCCATTTTTTTTTAAAGATAAACTTTAAAATTTTGAGACAGGGTCTCTCTGTGTTGTATTTACTCAAATAATTTCATATTTTTAATGATAAATAGTAGCAAACACTCTTTAGGCAAATCAGCAAAAATACAGGAGAGCTTCCAGTAGTATTTTCCCAGCATTGGATGTAGAAATTTCAGCAGTTATTTTTAATTGTCCTAACTAGACTCTGCTCTACCAAATAAATACATAAATGAATAAACAAACAAGCAAACAAATAATAAAAAATCTTTACTGTATTTGTAAAAGAAAAGCATAAAACCCCACAGAAATTAAGCATTTTGCATAGGGTAACAGAATTAACCTGAGCCACTGAATTTCCTCATTCCTAGTATACTGTTTTGATCATAGCATCAAACCATTTTCCTCAGAATTCCTATCCATAAAAAGTTAACTCTAATGATTAATATGTAAGTGAGGGGAAAAAATAATAGTCTATCACTGAAACACCTTTACAATTCTAATAAAGGGTACTAACATTTAGGTTGCAGAAGCAAAATTTCTACACCACAGATTTCAACAAATGCCTTGTTTGATTAACCATAAGGCATATCATTGGGTTACAGCACAATTCATCACATACTGTAAATTTAATTTAGCATAATAGTAGCTGCACTTGGGGACACATGAAGCAATCTTTGTGTTTACTCATTTGGTATGATGTACTACACAGTGTGTGAAAGTGTCAAACTGGGATTTTAACCTATGTAATGGTCTACATAACAGTTTTTGTGTATGATTCCTGGAGAATCAAGAGGCATAAAATATATCCCAAACTTTTTTCCAAAAGTGTTTTGATTTTTATGGTTTCATGGTAAAAGTAGGCCAATTAATGAAATTATACTTGAAAAACTATGTTTGTAAGTTTGGGAGGAGGTCAAAAGTGAATAATTAGAGCTCATGTATGGACCATGAAAAGGACAAGCTTTTGATATTGGTCATGTGAGCCAAAGTTTCTGTGAAATGGAGCAAGAATCAACTGACCCAGACACAGGGAATGCAGACCTCCTTAACTCAGATGATGGTAAAACAGCAATTTAAATGTATATTTGGCAGTCAAAATGGTACAAACAGTCATGCAACTAAATGGAAGAGTGTAATGTTAGAACTAGAACCAGAAACAGGATCTTGGCAGGGATGAAGCTAATTGGACAGAATGCCAGCACTGACATTCAGTGTCGGGAATTGTAATAAACTAAATGCTTTCAGGATATTATGAGACACATAAATGCTGAAATACAAGTAAAATAGTCTGTATACACCCACAGTCACATAAAAAATGTATTTGTTACGAGATCTCACAGGCTGAACTGAAAGCGTCCATAGATCTGCTACACTTATCAGGGCTTTCTTACGGTAATCACATGAATGAG
Source organism: Ctenomys sociabilis (assembly GCA_004027165.1). Classification (NCBI taxonomy): domain Eukaryota; kingdom Metazoa; phylum Chordata; class Mammalia; order Rodentia; family Ctenomyidae; genus Ctenomys; species Ctenomys sociabilis. The sequence goes on along the minus strand of PVKA01009630.1, from coordinate 62,450 downwards.
AAAGACTCAAGGATAAGCAAAGGGTGTGGGTTTGAGGTTTGTAGAATAATAATGACACTGAGAAAAACTGGTTTCCTTCAAAGTTGCCTGAAGTTTGATTACAAAACCACTCATCAGGAAAAAAGGAAAAGAACAGTTAATATGGCTTCTACCTGCTCATTGTTTAAGAAGTTTGTGGGTAGCTGGCAAGCAATTTAAACAACTGACTACATGACTACCGACGGCCATCTTGAAGTATTTTATGGTCACTGTAGCTTTAGGCAACATATGCCAAAAAGCCTTCAAAATTGATGTAAGAATGTATGCCTTTGTGGATTCAAAGGTAAATGTATATATAATTTAGAACTTTCTCCTGGAACACAGCCACTAGATCTTTTTGTTCATGTATTAATAAACTAAATAACATTGAGAACAGACTTGTGCTTTATCTGTCAAACAAATCAGAATGTGACATTAGACAATTGGTTTACCAATTTCCAGTTGATGTTACATTTGCTAACAGAGTATAAGTTGATCAATGTAGGATCTGTGTAAAGGAACAAAGCAGAAATTACAAATGAAATGCTGCAATTTCAAAGCAGAAAACTATGTAATACAATATTTGGATTTTAAAAAGATGTAACACCATGCTCATATATGGCAAAGAAAAACAAACTAGTGCTGCTGATATCAATGTTAAACCATGATGGAAACATTGATGGAAACCTAACAAAATGGAAGTTTGAGGTATTAACTTTTACAACAGAGAAAAGATGGAGTAGATGTTGATGAAGTATACAACAACTATGATGTCACTCAAAACAAAACTTTGGCCAGCAGTTATGTTTTACTCAATCCTAGAGATATGTGGCATAGTTTTATAGTTCACAAAGATAATAACAAATATAAATTATCATAGAGACATTTTCTTGGGTATTCAGACTGGAACTCACAAGAGATGTAGGGGAAAAACAAAATGTTTTGTCCAGGGAATTATGCAAAAAATATTGTGGAGAACACTGGTGACCTGACAAAGACCCGTTGTGATAAAAAAAGAAAAAACAAAAGATGTCAACTATGCTCTACAGAAAGGACAGGAATACAAAACATACATGCAATCAGTATAAGCCATACCAGTATATGGAACATGCAGTTTTCATGTGTGAAGGCTGACTTGGATGTGACAGTTGAAGCAAAGATTATTTCTGTGGTAGTTTTTTGTATGTATTTATAGTATAGTTCACATAGATTTTTATTTCTGATGTCTTTTTTTTTTTCCCCCACACTATACTTAATTATCTTTCTGGTAAAATCTTTTAGTCTTTTGTAAGTAAACAAACAGCTGATGTGAAAATGTTGATATATTTATCTCAGCAATCATTATATATTTGGTATTTTAATGGTATCTTATTTTCCTGAGAAGTGAACATTGTATAATGAAGTAACAATCTCCTGGCAGAAGAATAAGATGAGAAAGGTGGCAGCACAGCCTTCCAAACAGGCTAGAAAGGGAGCACATGTGCTGTCAGTGCAAGCTCGAATTGTGCCTAGAACATGTAGTTGCCGTGTGTGAAGACTGCCACAGGAGTGACAATGGAAGGAAAGACTTTTTTGTTCTGCAATTATATGCAATTTTTACTGTAGTTCATATATAAATTTATTGCTGTTATCACCCTTTAGGTTTTGTAAACAACTACACAGATAATGTGAAAATGTTGATGTTTATCTTAAACACATAATCCATAGTAAGAATTTAATACTTTATTGTATTGATATTTTGTGTTCCTATTAATTACATATTGTATAATATAATAAAATCTTCCTAACAAAAAAGCAAGACCATGCTGGCCCCACCCTCGGGGTGTACTGAGATGATGAATGAGACTGGGGGTGGTAGTGCCCACCTGTAGTCCCAGCACTTGGGAGGCTGAAAAACTGGAAGGACCAATAACAACTCAAATCTATGTAGAGACCCTGTAGACCCTGTACTAAATGCATTAAAAAAAAAAAAGGGGCAAGATCAGCAATATACCAAGTATGTACTAAATAAAAGCCAGGAAAGAAAAACACATATTCTGTCAGTATAAGTGATATGTGTGTATGGAATGTGTTGTTGTCATGGATGAAGTCAGCCTTAGATGTGGTAAGGGAAGTAAAGATTATCTTTGTAGTGCTCTGTTGGTAGTGTCACTGTACCTTGTATAAGAATTTATTTCTGTTGCTGTTTATTAGACTTCATAAACTAAAAACAAGTGATAATGCAAATTTTGATGCTTTTCAATAAATAATAAATAATAAACATTGAATACTTTTATTTTAATTTTTTCCCTTTCAGTGCTCACCATTTAATATAATAAAACTCATAAAGTTAAAATTAATATATTGATAGAAATAGTATTAAACAATAAAGACAAATATTATACATTCACCACAATGTGCCTTTAAGATTAAATTGCTGTGCTGTTGCATCATCTGTGTTAATTTTCCACCTGGAAATGTGCCACATGGCTGAAGAATGACAAGGAGAGATCTCCAGTTTTAAGAACCTCCGAGATGACCAATTGCTCTCAGAGGAACAAAGGGCCAAGTTAAGAGTAGCCACAGATTTTACTCCTTGGGATAGCACAGAAAGTAGGGTAAAGGTCATAACTGAGTGCTTGGGAATATTAGTTTCTGCAGGCTCGGCTTGTAAAGGAGAAACAAAGCACTCTTGCACCATGCACGGAGGCACCTACTTTAATGGATAACTTTTTTTATTTTTAATTTTACTTTTGTTTTATTGAAGTACAAATATCGATGAGACAGTTTTAAGATAACTTGACAAGATGGATTTGATAAATTAATACATTGCAAACTGTTTTCATAATATTTTGGTATCATAAAAGGTATATATATGATATTATATTACAGACATTATTATACCGTATGTCTCTTATCAGTAAATTAAGAGACTGTAGCTGTTTGCATATCTTATTTTTTATACCTGAATTACATCAAAGATTCAATAATTAATACTTTTTACCTTGTTATGCTCCTAGCGGTTGTCCATAGTACTAGAAGCCAACATAATATCCTATCTAACCACCATTAGTGCAAATCTTGCCCCTCATAGAATTATGTAGATGCACAGCGTTATCAATCCCAACTGTATTGTCCATACACACCATGATTCTTCCATTCTATACCCCTTCCTTGCTCTACACCTGTCAGAGATGGGCACTCCATTATCCTTCAAGTAACTTAGGTGCTTGAAGTCGACAACATAATCCAGCACAGTCCAGCATTCCACAACAATAGTAAGTTATCTGAAGATGTTGTCGACCATAGCCACATACAGCTCAACTTAATATTATGGCCCCACGATATATACTTCATTTTTATACTTTTCTGCTGGATGGTTAAGACCTAGATAGATCAAGACTTATATACCAACACATGTACTTTATGTTTCTTATGAGGTCAGTGAAGTCCCCTCGGGTTTATCTTGTAGTCCTGTACCTTATTCTGTAGATCCTTTGTCTGTGTCATCTATGTGGATGAGTCATGGCCAATGCTTGACCAGTTTACTCTCTGTGAGAGCCTGAGAGAGTGTTTTCTCGTCATGTGACTCTCCCCAGGCACACTATAGAACTTCAATCTCTTTCCTCTGTGGTTCCATAATCTCCTTGTTCAGAAAATTTGGAGCTCAACTGAGTTTCATGATGTTGTAGTACAGGTTCTCCTATGTCCTGAGTCTTCTCTGACCTTGAAAGACAACCCAAATGCTCATATAATCCTAAATGGGGAAAAACTGAAATCTTTTACTCTTTAGTCAGGTACAAGGCAAGGATGTCCTCTATCACCCCTCCTATTCAATATAGTCTTGGAATCCTTAGCAACAGCCACTAGAAAGGAGGGAGAAATAAAGGGAATAAGAATAGGTAAAGAAGTTAAATTATCACTATTTGCAGACGACATGATACTTTACTTGGAAGACCCCAAAAATTCCACCAAAAAACTACTAGAACTGATAAGGAAATTCAGTAGCATAGCAGGATACAAAATCAATACTCAAAAGTCAATAGCATTCCTTTACACAGATAACAAGCACACTGATAGGGAAACAATAGAAACAATACCTTTTACAATAGCATCGCAGAAAATGAAATACCTTGGGATTCACTTAACCAAGGAAGTCAAAGATCTCTTCTTGGAAAATTACAACACCCTAAGAAAAGAGATTATAGATGATTTCAGAAAATGGAAAGATATTCCATGCTCCTGGATAGGAAGAACCAACATCGTGAAGATGGCCATACTCCCAAAACTGCTGTACAGATTTAATGCAATCCCTATCAAACTACCACCGACATACCTCCCAGATCTAGAGAAATCATTCCTAAAATTTATTTGGAACCACAAACGACCTAGAATAGCAAAGGCAATCTTGGCCAATAAAGACAAGGCAGGAGGCATCACAATTCCTGACTTGAAATTATACTACAAAGCCACTGTGATAAAATCAACATGGTATTGGCAACAAAATAGACCTGAGGATGAGTAGAATAGATTAGAAGATGCAGAGGCATCTACAATCACACTCAGCCATCTGATCTTTGACAAAAGGGCTAAACAAGCTCACTGGAAGAAAGATAGCCTCTTTAACAAATGGTGCTGGAAAACATGGCTTTCTACAAGCTGAAAACTGAAACTTGACCCAGCTCTATCACCGTACACTAAGTTAAAGTCAAAATGGATTAAAGATCTAAACATTAAAACAGAAACACTCAATCTCCTGGAAGAGAAAGTAGGAGGAACTCTTGAAGACATAGGGGTAGGTAAACAGTTCATGAACAAACATATATTCGCACGGGAAGCTCTTGAAAGAATCAACAACTGGGATCAACTCTTCTTAAGGAGCTTCTGCATGTTAATGGATAACTTGATGTTAGGAGAGGCAACATCTGTACTACTGGGAAGGTATTTTTCAAATTGCATCTCTTGCCCTCAGTAGAGATACTATCTCATGTTTTATCCCTAGAATTTGACAGAGCCTTGCCCTATCCTCCATTCCAGCCTTGGGAGCCTCATGTTACCACTTTGCTGCAATAAGATGTGTTGGCTCTTTGGCCAGACTCAGTCACATTCTTTTTAGCCAATTAAGGGACAATTTACATCTATATGGCCAGCTCTGCACATACAGGTGAGCAGGGCAAAGATGAAGGTTGAACAGAATGGGAGTAAGGGTCTCCATTTCCCAGGAGAATGTAGTTTGGGGGTCCTTCACACATAGACTCAGGGTGTTGGAGTCCAGGGACTTTAGAGAATGTGTCTACCTTTTCCCCCTCTCTCCTATCTCCCCATACTCATATCCTATTTCCAACTCCACAAAATTTTTTCTTCAATTAAAATTTTCATAAGAAATAAGTCTAAGTGCAGTTTTTCTCCTTGAGAAAAACAGCAGGAGTTGAGATCTAACTCCCTCTTCCCTCTGTCTCCCAGTGTGAGTCAGCATTGGGTTCCTTGGTGAAGAGTTTCAGAACCAATGGTCCAGATTTTCATTTTACCTGTGAAGAAACTGTGGACACATCTTTATTTTCTCCAGTTATTCCTTGAGTAAATTCCTTCTCCTCCTCCTTCTCTCTTCTTCTTCTCCTCTTCTTCCTCCCGTGCCCCCTCCCCCTCCCGCCCCTCTTCCTCCCCTTCTTCTTCCCCCTCCCTTCCCCCTCCCCCTTCCTCCTCCTCCTCCTCTTCCTTCTTCTTGCTGAGAATAGAACTCAGGACCTCCTTTTTCCAGGCAGACACTTATGCCACCCAGCTGCCTCCCGAGCCCTTCTTGAATAAATTCTTGAAAGAGTCTGTGGAAGATAAAAATATGAATTTTTTTTACTTTTTTATACTTTTTATTATTATTTTTAAAGAATACAACATAGTGATAGAAGAAAACAGCATTATACACAATACAAGATTTCACTTAACAAACTAATAGGTATCCAACAATGGTTGCTGTATTACATGATGCTATGTACAAATTAGTTTTTCAGATTACCAGATATAAATGTATAAGTTTTGTTTAAAAAAAAAAACAATAAGAAGTTATAAGAAATTCAAGAGAGGAAGAAAATCAGAGTAGAAACAAAAATTGTAAGCATTACCTGCTCCTTTCTTTTTTATATATATTTCATATAATTAGAATTCTCAAAGTAGAAAGGAGTAGGCAATAAATATTTAAAAATTTAAAATTTCTGAATTTAGCTTGACTTATAATACCACATTTCCAGGAAAAATGAACCTTTTGCACAAGAAATTGAAATAAAATCATACCAAGATACACAACAATGAAATTGTCCAAAACTTATTATAAAGAAAAAATGGTTAAAGCATATACATAAAAAACATTAGCTAAGAACAAAATTAAGAAGCATCTTATTCCACATTAGAAAGAAAAAAAAAAAAGGACCAAGCATGTACGAATGAAATCTTCCAAGTGTGAAAACTTACTTTTTTTGGCTAATATTTGACTGTGGTTATATTAATTGAAACTAATTTTCCTCACAAGCACAGGAGTCAGATGTCAGTTTGATTTTATTATTCATGTTGTGGGGAACATAATATTCCCTTGTTGGAGAGTTAGAATTTGATAATTTTAAATTAACTTTTGCTAGAAGCTTGATCTTTTATACCGTATTTCCCTCAAAATGATGGCCCTATATTAATGTTTGTTCTAAATGACAGCTTATTTTCAAGGCATGTTGTATCTTTCACATGCAGCAATCTATACTTATTCATGTATAAAAATTACATTTATTCGTTTACAAAGAATTACACTTATTCAAATACAGCTATGTCATTTTATGGGACATCATCATAATCCAATATATCTATCATATAATGTGTCACATTAATTATATTAATGTGTCTGTCTCAACAGTGATGTTTATTGAGGTTTATTTTTGGGGAGAGCTTATACTATGAGCATGCTGAAAAATCATACCTGGGGTTATTTTCCAGTTAGGTCTTATTTTAAGGAAAATTGTATATTTGTATAAATGTGTGCATACTCATAAATGTAATTCATTCCTATCTCATATAAAGTGAAATGTTAAAATTTAGTACTTACATTTTAAACTTTATTTCGTTTAATTTTTACTTCAAAGAAATGATTCACTTCCAATCACCACCATGGTCAATTCCTGATGTATCTTTAGAAGTGAGAGCTCCTTGTCCTAGTGATACTAATTGATGAATCCGACAAATAAATTGCAGACTGTTTTGTACAACAAATAAAGAATTGCAATTATATACTCAATGGTAAAAGAAAACGCACTGTGTTTAGTGAAGAGAACAGGAAGATGTGTTTGTGGCTAATCTGTGTCAGCAGAAACAAGGAGTGTGACACGAACAGAAAAATGGTTTCAGAGTGACAGGGAAGTAAAAGCATGCACAGTTATATCAGACTTTTGCATGTAAAAGACGTGCACCCCAGTCTGGGTGTCTCTTACTGGGTCTCTGGATAAGATTGGCAGGAATGATGAATGGAGTGTTTAGTTATGTACAGGGAGCTTTAACATGCATGCCTGTCCCTAAACCCACTCTGACTGAATTATGTGCATGAGACATATGAACCTTTAATGAAATTTGTGTGGGGAAAAGGTTACTGAAGGTCAGACCATGAAATATAACAGGCATGCTTCCTAGATGGAGCCATATAGATTTTCTGGATATCTGTTATTTTATTTTCGTGTCTCTTAGAACAATAGAAGGAAGATAGGCCCTGAGGTGCTACGCGAATTCAGATGGGTGAAGCCAGGGTGATATCCCAGCCCTTTTTGTGCTACTATACTACTATGTCCTACCTTTTCTTTTTGGTAATGGGGATTGAACTCAGGACCCTGTGCTTGCCAGGCAAGCACTTATTCTACTGAGCTATCTCCCCAGTCCATATGTCCTTCTTTAAAAAAAAAAAACACTTAAAGATTTTAAATGATCTGGTGGGATCAGAGGCACAGGAAGGGCAGGTGTTATGAGATCAAGAAAAATTTGCAACTGGTTCTGAAGCTAAATTCTTGTTGAGGACAATATTTCCTGTTTCCTATAAGGTTGTTAATGGTTAGCTTTATGTGTGGACTTGATTAGGTCCCAGAGTGACCAGATTTTTTGGCCAAACATTACTGTGGGTGTAGCTGTGAGGGTGTTTCTGGATATGATTAACATCTGAATCAGTAGTCAGAGTAAGGAATTCCCACCCCCCCAACCCCATTGTGAGAAAGCCTCATCCAGTCCATTGAAAACCTGAGTGGAAGAAAGAAGCTGGCTCTCTCCTGGCTAATGGGGAATGAATACTTTTTGCTTGCTTGACACAGCAACCTGGAACTTTCTTTTTTTTCTGTCACTGGAAACTTTGTCTTTTCAGACTGGATCAGAGGTAGTCTTCCTGGGTTTAGAGCCTTGTATGGTTTGAACAGAAATGACGTCATTGGCTAATACATTGGTGACTGATCTGGTATTTATTGATATTTCTAAACATTCAATTTTATTCATTGACTGTATTTCTACCAGTTAGGGTCTCATTTAGTTTAACAAGCACTTTTCTTTATAATACAAGGAATTAGACTCCCATTTCCTGATCTAACAAATTAGGAGTTTAGAAGTCACTCCTTTACCCTAACAGTAAGTAAAATGGTGAGCATACTGAAAATCCAACAACTCTTCTTAGAATCAAAGATGTGTGGTTATAGGGTAAACCACTGCCCTAGTGTTAGAGAGAGGGATAGGCAGAGGTAAACAGTCACAGATTTCTGGGGCATGAACTTCTGAGAAGAAATATCTGGGGCAACTAGAGCTAGAATTTAAGAAAGAAGCCCTAATCTGTACTGGTAAAATATTTAAGTGCTGAAGCCTCAGCCTCAACGGTTTTAGTCCAGGGGTGGGTAGTCAGCTTGCCAACCCATAGCGTACCGCATTACACCATTGCTCTGCTGAAAACAAACACAGCTCCCTGAAACCCTGAACTTGGTGCCAGTAAAGAACTAAAAGAGGGGCCAAGGAGATGGCTCAGTGGAATAAACACTTCCCTGGCAAGCGCAAGGGCCTGAGTTCAATCCCTGGTTCCACAAAAAAAAAAAAAAAAAAGAACTGAAAGAAGGCAAAGTTTAATGTAACAAAGGTTGCTTTGTTTGGGGAAAAAAGGTGGAAAGAAAGAGGCTCAATATCTACTATGAGGTGGTTGGGAGTTTCAGAGCTAAAGCCCTTGACAGCTCTTACCTGGCTCTTTATATTGGGAACTTGTGTCTTCCTAACCCTCAGGTGGGCTTATTGCTGTCGAACCTATTCTCTTGACTGTCTTTGATCTTGACCTAAGCCTTGTGGCCATTTAGTTTCTTCTTGTCTCTTTGTAATGAGTAAGTGTAGGGGTAGGGGATTGCCTACTAGGAAGGCAGCTTACTTAATGATGTGCCCATGTGTATATCCAGTGCAATATCATACTAATGTTAAAGTGAGAATGTACATGTACATATACATGTAGGTTTTACATATTGAGTCCTTGTGTGGCTGTCTCTTATCACTTTTGCATTTTGTTAGGTGGGTTAGGGGAGTTGGCTTTGTTGGTAATTCTGTTGCCTGGTACAGTTTCCCAAGTTTTGCTAGCTTTTCCTTCCCTTGGTTTCTAATTGCCCTCTGTGGAGTCTACCTATGAGTGCAGCAACTCCTTTTGGTGGTAGGGACAGAAATTGTTTTTAGTAAATTTTCTTATTGATTTTAATAAAACTCAATAAGGCCTTTATCTTCTTGTTCCCCTGCCTATAATGACCTCTGTCCCCACAGTGTAGACTTCCAGAAAGGGTAGAGAAAAGGAACTGTTTTTGAAATATGCCAGCTCATTCTGTTACTCTTAACAAGGAGAAACTATTTTCCTAGAACCTAATTTACTGGGATTTTATGAGTCTCACTTATCAGGAAGGACAGAGTTTGCCAAAAATGTATACACACTCCAGGAAAAGAAAAATGGTATTATGTTTCTGCAACAGAAGGTGTTAGCTTTCTACAGGGGACTCTAGAGAATGTTATATATTGCAGAAAACCCACTATCCTGCCAGCCTTTAGATAACAAGTTGAAAATACATCAATGTCCCAGGCTACCCAAACAACAATTGGCTGTATTGATAAATGTCTGGAAGCTCATGGTTACTACTTGGCATATCTCTTATAATAGTGGAGGCCAAAGGTAGCTTCTATTAGTCTCATGATACCACAATAAATTTAGTACTAAAACATTTATACAAGTTTTTCTTCATTGGTGTTCTTTCTCTCCCTCTCTTTCTCTCCTTCTCTCTTATTTTACATTGATATGGGGGGAAATAAATATAACTTTAACCTGTTAAATGTCAGATATGCCTAGTTCATGTTCTCCAAATTGAAGAATTAGTTCTAAGAACTAAGGAAAGTTAAGAGCAGAAAATATTTATTAGGGGGAAGAAGCACAGCTCCTGAGAGGCAGTAGTGCTATAAGTGGATTGCTAAGAATCCCACTTCTCAGGGGAAGTTTATAGAGCACAACCACATGGGTATAACATGGATTAAGCAAGAATCAAGCAATAAGATTATAAGTTTAACTGCTTAGGTAATATTGACCTTCATGTAGCAGAAGGTCATGTATGTGGAAAGAATACAGATCCTTTTAGGAAGAGATGAACTAGGGGCCTTGGGCCACCCAACAGGTAAGTGATGTCTACTAGGTGAGCATAATTTCTAATCCATTATTCATCCCCTTGGGAGGCATGTAGATGTGGTCATTTGGGTTTTGTCTTGAGGCCTGGCCTTCAACAGTTGGGCCTCTAGCCATAATTGTAATGAGTTTTCATTCTCTTTATTGACTCTCCTGAGGGCCTAATCCTGTATAAATGCCTGTAATATTTTTATTTAGTGTGGCTATTTATATAATATGATATACAATTTATATCCTATATGCATATATAATATATATTTCAAAATAAGAGTGATTTATAATAATTTAAGCTTTAATCTTAGGAAACTAGAAAAATAAGAGCAAATTAAACACAAAGTAAGCAAAAGAAGAGAGATAATAAAAATTAGAGCAGAAATCAATGAAATTGAAAACAGGAAGTGCACTGAGAAAAATTAACAAAGCCAAAAGCTGATATCTTGAGAACATCAGAAACACTGATGAGCCTGTGATGGGCTAAGAAAAAAGAGAGAAGATGCAATCACTAATATGAGAAATGAAAGAGGAGATATTGATCTATATTCTATGGACATTAAAATATTAATAAATCAATATTGTGAGGAACTTTTACCCACACATTTGATAACTTAGATGAAATAGAGCAGTTATTTAAAAGACACAGTCTTCCAAAAGTCATATAAGAATAAATAGGCAATCTGAACAGACATATCTATTAAAGAAGTTGGATTAAAAATGTATAATCTAAGTAGAAATTTCCATTTAGGTTTATTGATTGGTAAATATTACTAAGGAAAAAATTATGCCAGTTCTGTGCAATCTCTTTTAGAAGTAGAAACAGAATATTTTTCAATTCATTCAATGTCATTGTACTAATGACATGGTCACTATACTATACTATCAGAGAAAGACATTACAAAAAGAAAAAACCTACAGATCAATATCTCTGCATATAGATGTAAAAATTATCAAGAAAATATTATAAATTGAATTCAATAATGTATAAAGATACTTTAGAAAGGGTTTATCCTGTAGGTGTACAAAGCTAGTTCAGCCACTGAAAGTCAATTATGGCAATCCATTTGTGTCACTAGGTTAAAAAAGAAAAGTCATATGACTATTTGAATAAAAGTAGAAGAAACATTAGACAAAACCCAGAAATTATAAGAGACACTTCCTCAACTTGATAAAGAACATCTATAAAAATACCTATAGCTAACATCATGATTTATGGTGAGAAACTTGATTGTTTCTTATAAAGATTAGAACCAAGGTAAGGATCTGTCTTTATCACTATTAAAATCATGCTGGAAGAATTGGGTAACATATGAATGTAAGGAGGAAAAAAAAGGAAATGAAGATTTACAGACTGAGAAGGATGAAACAGAACTCTATTCCCAGAGTGGTTGTCATCTAAAAGCATCAAGAAGAAAAGTTAAAGAATTAATTAGCAAGTTTATAAGATACAAAGTTAATATACAAAAAGCTGATTGATTTTCTATAAACCAGCAAGTAATAAATGGAATATGAAATTAAAAACACATTTCCATATATATATTAGTATCCTTCCAAATGAAATACTTAAGTATAAACCCAAACAATACATACTACATAAGAAAACTAAAAAATAATGATGAAAGATATAAAAGATGAAGTAGTCTATGTTCTTGGATAAAAAGGCTCAGTATCATCGAGGTGTCATTCTTTCCACTGTGTTCTATAAATTCAACACAGTCCCAAGAAAACTGTCCTGTGAATGTTGGCAAGCTGATTCTAAAGCTTATGTAGGGAGACCAAAATTACCAACATCCAACTCAATTATTTTTGGAGAAGATCAAAGTTGGAGAATTAACCCTACCTATTAGAGTTACTGTAAAGTTATAATAATCAAGACAATGTGATATTGGTGAAACTGACAACTAAATCCGTGAAACAGGATAGAGGGCCAAGATACATGTTTAAGTGATTTTTGACTAAAAACTAACACAATATTATGGAGAAATGGTCCTTTTAAGAAATAGTACTAGGACAACTGGACTTTTATATGTCCCCACCTCCCATCTAAACACAGACCTTAGAATTTTTTAAATTATTTTTTAATTTTATGTATTTGGTACAAGGTTCTGCTACACAGCTTGTAGTCATTGTCATCCTCCTGTTTCAGCCTCCCCAGCACTGGGATTATAGTTATGTGCCACTATGCATGGTTGTAGTGGCCTTCTCACCCTGCCCAGGGTGGGGCTGGTGTGGAATCTGGAAATGGGGATCAAAGCCAGATCCTTGCACTTGCCTAGGCAGGTGCTTAGACTGCTGAGCTATCTCCAGGGCCCCTAAAATTTATTTTAAGTGAATGATAAATCTAAACGTAAAATGCAAAACTAAAAGTCAACATTACAGAAGAAACCTAGATAATGTTGGATATGGTGTTGATATTTAGCTCTAACAATACAGACAGGATCTATGAAAGAAATAATAAGCTAGGTGCCACTAATAGCTTTTTCTGTCTAAAAGGCAATGTCAAGAGAGTAAGAAGATAAGCCATAGATATTTGGTAAATACATGGCCCTGACAAAATACTTGCAAAAATCTGATAAAGTCCAGTTGTCCTAGTACTATTTCTTAAAAGGACCATTTCTCCATAATATTGTGTTAGTTTTTAGTCAAAAATCACTTAAACATGTATCTTGGCCCTCTATCCTGTTTCATGTATTTAGCTGTCAGTTTCACCAATATCACATTGTCTTGATTATTGTAACTTTACAGTAACTCTAATAGGTAGGGTTAATTCTCCAACTTTGATCTTCTCCAAAAATAATTGAGTTGGATGTTGGTAATTTTGGTCTCCCTACATAAGCTTTAGAATCAGCTTGCCAACATTCACAATTGTAATGTATAAAGAATTTTTAAAATTCAACAGTAAGAAAATGAGCAACCCACCCAACAGTGGGTGGATTATATCATTAAGGAACTGTATCCTAAGTCCACAATGAGATGCCACTCTGTAGCACTGTGAGAGTCTCCAAAATCCAAAGCGTTGACACCACCAGATCCTGGTGAGGATCTGGAGCAACATGCTCTCTCATTTATTTCTGGTACTAACGAAAAGTGGTATAGTTTCCTTTGAAGACAGTTTAACAAGTTCTTACAAAATTAAAGATTTTTTTTTACTGTATAACCCAGAAATCATGCTTCTTGATATTTATATAAATGAATTGAAGATTTATGCATACATAAAAATCTGCACAGGGGTGATCATAGCAGTTTTATTTATCATTGCTAAAACATAAAAGCAACCTAGGTGTCCTTTGGAAGGTAAGTGGCTAAATAAACTGTGGCACACCCAGAAAGTGGAATACATCATAAATGCATGTCAATATACATTTATCCAAATCTATTGAACACATAAAGTCAAGTAAACTCATATAAGCTACAGAATCCAGATGATAATGATGTATCAATGTAGGTTCATTGATGAGAGCAAATATATCACTGTGAGGCAGGATATCAATATTGGAGGAGGTTGGTATATGTATGGGCAGTGCTAAGGCTGCTGTAAATTAATGTTTATTAATAATAACCACAAGGAAACATTTGGGATGTTAAGTGAACTTTGTGATTGTCCACATCTTAGCAGGATTTTGATTTTCCTATAGGAAGTTACGAAGTAAGCTTCAAAGTAGAGAGAAGAGGAAGATAGTTAATTTAGGACTTAGGGAAATTAATAGTACTGAAACTTGGGAAAGGGGAAGAAATCAGTGCAGTTGCTGGCAGACAGGAGGAGATGGTGGTAGAATGGGGCCAGTAACTTTTGCCAATTTAGAAATGATATTCAAGTTGAGGGTCAGTGTTAATGTGGTCTAAGGGCTACCCAGTGTACAAAAGAAAACATTTCTTGGTGTGTCAGAGCAGGTTCATCCAGAAGAGAACGGCATTTGAGTTGCAGACTGCATAAAGAAGATCCTTCCTCACTGGTGTGGACAGCATCATCCAATTAACTGAGAATGTAAAGGTCAAGGAAGGGAGATCTGCCCTCTGGTCTGAGCTGGGGCATCATCTCTTGCCCTCAGACATCTAATTCTTGATCTCTGGACTTAGATCAGGACTCACACCGTTGGCTCTTCTGGTTCTCAGACCTTTGAATTTGGAATGAAGCTTTATCTGCACTTCTTTCCTGGTTGCAGGTGAAAGACTGTGGAATTTCTTAGTGTCTATAATTATGTGAGCCAATCTTAACTAACCTACCAGGGTTGGGTCTTTTGTTAAATGAAGGCAATGGTATATTAGTGCACCTTATGTTTAAGCTTCTTTTATAACACAGTCATCTGCATGTGTAATGTGTGTCTGCTTGTAGATTTAACCTCTTAATTCTTTTCTTATTGCAAATTCTCAGAATTTCTGGAATAATGTGAAATAACAATAAATACTAGCTGTCACTGTTTTAGTTTTTTGCAAGGGGAACAATACAATAAGGGACACATTTTAATGGAGCATTTTATAATCACCAGAAGAATCATATACAAAGAGTTCAGGAAATCCATCCACACACTAAACACCAGAGAGTGCAGCCTAGGGCCTATATCCCAATACCTTGCACAAGCCCAGCTGAAAACCTAGAGCCCGATGCCTCTCACAAATTCAACTGTAGTCCTAGAACCCATGATAGTATCTCAGGCAGGCCTGTTTCATGGATCTGCACTGGGAAGGCTCAAAAATCAGTGGTGGAAGCTAAACATCTATGCCAGCAGAATGAAGGACCTGTGCTAGAAAGCTGAGGGATCTGCACTGGAGCCAGGAAGCAACTCCCAAGGTAAGAACCAGAGCTCCCCTGAAAGTACCACAGCTATCCTCAGCAACAGTGAGGTCCCGAGCTCCTCCAGCAATGAGGAAACCCGAGTTCCCATGAGGAAAGTTACATGATAAGCTTCTCTAGAAGATTGAGCAATGTACCATCTTCCCCTTTGGAGCCAGGAAGCAATGCTCAAGGTAAGTCCCAGAGCTCTCCCTAAATGAACCATGGCCATTCTCTGTGACAGTAGGATCCTGAGCTCTTCATTTGACAAGAACAGCCAAGCTCATCAGGAAAGCCAGCATGAAAAGGTCCTCCAGCTGAACAAACAGCTCCCAACAGCTCCAACAAATTCTCTTCCCTAGCAGCCTCTCTACAGCTTCTCTAGCTCTGCCTCTCGTGCTGCTAGCAATAGTCCTCAGGGGGGCCTCCCATACCCGGCACCACACTCATTCAATTCAGCTGGGTGGAGCAAGTTGCCTACTGGGTAACAACCCACTACATTAGTTGTGCTCCTAGCTTTGCTTCTGATATTAATCTGTATGCCCCTAGAGTATTTTAAAGAGTCTTAATCTTAAGTATAATATTTACTTTTGATTTCTGTTTTCATCCAATACAAAAAAATGCATCCATAATAATAAAGTAAGCTAAGAGGTTCGGTAGAAAAATATGTGGAATTTTATTATATCTCTATTAATTTATTAGTATTATTGTAGCTTTTGTAAATGTTTTATAATTTTTATATGTACACATAAGCATGCACAACTTTCATTGCATAAATGTGTGATGTATTGTTTTGACTTTCATATCATACCTTTACCCATAACCCGGATTAACTGAGATCTAATGTAGTTCTTTACTTATGCACATTTTTGCACATTTTTCTTTCTCATCCAACAGTATTTTATGAAATTATTCAAATGTTGCATTTGAATCCTGGCCCTGCTATTTATAAATTGTGTGTCTCTGGGGAGGTTAAGTAACCGTTTTGGCATAAGTTTTCCCCCCTGAACACAAGCACAGTTGCTACTTTCTTCCAGGACTATTGTGAGGACAGGATGACCTCATGTACACATAAAGCTATAAACATGGAATCTGGCAAATAGTGGCTTCTAAGCGAGTGTCATCCGATCTTATGCTCCTGGACAAGGAAAGCAGTATCTGTCCTTTCCCTTTTCTTTTTTCCCCCTGGAACTGGGGATTGAACTCAGGCCCTTGGGCTTGCCAGGGAAGCACTTATTCTATTGAGCCATCTCTCCGGCCCTCCCTTCCATTTTGGCAGTTAGGGACTTCGGCCCAGTGTTTTGTAACTGAGCCAGTACTTGCACATAGATTGAGGGAGCTTGGGATACCCTGGGTCATATTTGGTTCAGGGCAACATTTCTGGAGCCCCATGACCTGATAGGGATCTGTGTTCTATCGTTTTGTGGCTGTGTCAACTTTGGAGACTTGTTTAACCTGTCTGTGTTTCAGTGACTACATCTTTAAAGTGGAAACAAAGTGGTACCCACCTGTTATACTTGCTTGGCTGTAAATGGATAATGTACCTGAACCCCTTAGAAAGGTGCCCGGTACACAGAAAATGCTCAATAGGTACAAGCAGGAGGAGTACAAGGCGTGGGCTTTGAGACATTTTGGCCTAGTTCTGCCATTTGCTATCTCTTGGCCTCTGAGTAAGTTCTTATGAGGCTTCTCGACCCCAGTATTGATCTGAGAAATGTGTAACACCCACTTCTAAGCAGTGACGGGAGAACAAAATGCGGTAACTCAAGAACGGAGGTGATAGGGACTGGGGATATAGCTCAGCAGCTCAAGCGCCTGCCTGGCAAGTGCAAGGTCCTGAGTTCAATCCCTGGTACCGCAAAAAAAAAAAAAAAAAAAAAAAAAAAAACAGAATGGAGGTGATGGTGTGCCGCACGTGGTCAGCGCAGCTTCCCTTGCTTGCGTTACACTTGCGGACTAAATAGCTTTGGCTCTCCTCAGGTGCTGATTAGCTTTTATGAGTTATCTTGATTCTAAACATGGTCCAGCCAGTGAATTTTCAGAATATAGGTTTGTACATATCTGGGCATTTCTGGTCTGAACTGTCCATATTCTTAGGGCAGGTCTGAAAAAATATCAGAAAGCCCTAGAGGCTGTCGGTGTCCATTCTCAGCTACCTACTCCACCTTCTCCCCTTGTTTTGCTTCTTAACTATGTGTGGGTGCATGTTTTATTTAATCAAGTCGCTCTCTAGGCACATGTCTACTTCCAGTCAGGCACACTGGGCAGGACGATTGTGAAATGCGCCTGCAGCTGGAGGACTTGCGGAGCAATGGAAATGAAGCAGCGCAGCTCCCCTGAAGCTTTCTGGCTCTTGCCAGGGTTTTGCAATCCTCCAAAGATATCTCAGTTTCCTTCTCCAATCTTGGCATGAAAGCTCTGCCACTTCCTCCAAAGCAAAGCAAAAACAAAATATGCAGTTTTTGAGGCAGTCATCTCTTTCAATGCAAACACAAAATTCTCTTAAGAAAGCTGCCAAGTGCCAGGTACATTAGACAACCTGTCCATCTCTTTTTGCTGATATTATTGCTTCTGCTGGTAAAAAGAAAAGAATTCTCTAGGATTGCTCTCTGAGCGAGTAGAAAAATCAGTTTAAAAAAGAATATAAAAATCCCTTGTTCCTCATATTGCCTGCATGCTCGTGAAGTCAGTTTATCCACCCCCAAAACAACAACAGCAAAGCCTTTGCACAGCCCTGGGCTTTGGGTATTACTCGTGATTCAGCAGTGCCCTCTAGTGGTTCTACTTGAAAACTGTAGTGGGCTCTGAGACGGGGTGAAATCCTAGACTTGAAAGTAAGACTTTTACAAATAATTTTTAAAATACATAATAGTATGAGCTACTTTGTTCCACCTTATTTATGTTTAGTTCCACAGAAATAATTTCTATTTCTCTCATTGTATTTTTTTGATTCAGTTTTTGAGGCAGCCCATTGCCTTTCTGTGCCTGACTAGCAGGAGTCACTGGAATGTACAACTTGGGCTCCACTTCTGCTGGTCTCCACTTACGTGGGACAACTCCACGAAGTGGGGACCCTCCCACCGTTTTATGAGCCACTTGCCAGTCCAATTATTTCAGTACAGGATGACCAAAAATTGCAACTATTTTGTTAATTTTTATAAAATATAACAGGAAATATAAAAACGACAATTTAATCAAATTTATTCAATACAAGAACTGACTGGTTGAAATGACATCGGGATAGCGGCCCAAGGGGAGCTTGGGATAAACTGTGCTGGAGTGAGTTCTGATGAACCGGATTCTGTGTTGAACCACACCCCGTTCCATTTAGATATCGCTTCCTATGCTATAGAGGCCAAGCATTTGTGCTAGCAAAAGGGATCAGCCCCAGCTAACTACAAATAGGTCAAATGTTCCTTTTTCCCATCAACTCTCCTAGGAAGCTGAGTTACCTTGTATTCCGTATATGAATGCCTAGGCTTCCTATAACTAGAATGTAACCAATGTTGTTCTTGGTACCAAATTTCCTTCTTCTGTTTTCCTGAAAAGGCATATCAGAGTCATTGTCATCAATTTGCATAGAAAAATTGGTAGACTGACTTGTTGCTGCTGAATACAACAGAGCGCCAATTTCTGTCAAAATTAGTGAACATTGGTAATACATACTTTTGTAGTTGAGCTATTGGTGAATTTTGTGCATAGTGGAAAATAGGGAGTCAAATCTGTGTATTTCCGTTTCTACACTAGGACATACTGATTCTTCCTTGAGAAGATATGAGATGAATCTGAATTGAGAGACACTGCAATGTACAGATCAATACTCTTCCAACGTTTCAAGGATGGTTGTAGATTGATGACAAACACAAGGATGAGATAGCTGAAGACCTTTTGGAATTGTACATTGGGTTCTGGGGGAGAAAAACACAACAGTGAAAAACCTGGTTAAATTCAGGCTCAGGAGATACCTCATTGGACTAAGTGCTTGCTTAGGCAAGCTCAGGGCCAGAGTTTGATCCCTAGCACTGCAGCTGAGCAGGCAATAGAGTCTGAGCGTGGTGACACACACCTGTAATCCCTGCAGTAGAAAGGCTGAAAACAGGAGGATGGCTGAGTCCGAGCTGCGTAGTGAGACTCTGCAAAACTAAAATGAAAACAAAGCAAACAAACAAACAACAAAAAAAACCCTGCTGAAACTTGAGTGTGGTTTGTAGTTTAGTCATTTGTATCCTATCAATTTTAACTTTTTAGCCTTCATTATTACATCATCATTTGCAAAATGTTAACTTCAGGGAAAACTCATGGAAGAGTAATTTGGTACTTTTATTGTAAGTCTTAAAAGTTATTCAAAGTAATGTAAAAATAAAAAAATTAATTGAATCTTGATTGTATTTAGTAGTGCCAAGGTATTATTGCAACATGTAATCTGCATAAAGGTTAAAGAGTGATTTAAAAATTTTCATGCTGTCTTACAAATTCTGGTGTGTATTTTCCACTGGGCACTTTGGTTTACAGTAGCCATGTTCCAGGGCCCAGTAGCCACACAGGTCCTGGGGATGCCATATTGGACTGCAAAGGGTGGGTGTCCTCCAGGAACCCAGTGACTTATTGGGAGTACTTCTCTGGGTCTGGTTTTCAGCCAGCTCTGATTCTGGGCTTTACTTCTTAGTATCCTAAAGGGTGACTATTTTATTGGGGGAGGGCTCAGGTTAACTAAGTTCTGGTTATACTGGTGGTCTGTCTAGGGAAAAAGAATTAACTTATAGGAGATGACCCTTTCAAGGAACTAACTGTTCATAGTCCTAGTGCTGTCTAGAATGTGGAATATGCCAGTTTTAAGGGATATAAGCAAAAATGATTTCAGATGATTCTTAGACATTATATTAAAGAATGTTACAAGGTGGGAATGCTTTTTTTTCCATTTTGATTCTTTTTTATTGGATATATTAAGGAGTAAGAGGAATTTAATGCCCTTATATTTTTAGGAACTCCATAACATTAAGTGATACCCTGTTGTGCCCCCCAATATCTGCTACAATTTAATATACTGTTTCTATTTTCTTTCTTTTGAGACAGATCTCATTGAATAACTCAGGCTGGCCTCGAACTTGTGGTGATTCTTCTGCCTCAGCCTCTTGGGGGGTGGATTACAGGCTTGCACCACCAAGCCTGGTTGATTTTATTTTTAAAATCACCTTTCATTCACAGAAAATATTACTGACTTTTCATTACTGACATGACATTTCCTTACGTTTTAAAGCAAAATGTGAATATAATGCAAAACTGCAAATATGAAACTATTCCTAACCTAGTGGTGAGGAAAAGTAGCAAAAATAGAAAACTAATCATCAGAAACAAAACAAATATCCTTCAGGGTGTACAAAATGCTTGAAATATGGAAAGATCAGGTCTCCATTTCGGACACGCCCCCTTTCAGAGGGCTCTGAGGAAAAAGCAGCAGGGGAGAGCAGAGTTCTCAGTGAGCCAGCGTCACTTGGAGCCTTTCCTTCGAAGGCTGCTTTCTCCTCCAAGACCATTCTGCCCTGACAGTGGACCCCTCTCCTCTCTTACTCCAGCCCCTGTCATGTCTCTATTTCTTCTTTCATCTCTCATTTTCTTTTTTGCGGTACTGTGAACTTAACTCGGGGTCTTCACACTAAGTTATATTCAGAGGCCTTTTAATTTTTAAAATTTGAGACAGGCTCTCACTAAGTGACTAAACCGTCCCAGCTGAGTTTGTGCTTGAGCTCTTCCTGCGTGGCCTTCCAGAGCGCCAGGATTCAGGCCAGCAGGCTCTGGCTATCGGCAGCCACCAAGCACTGTGGGCTTCTGTAGCAGGGCTATTGCCACTTGATCATCAGAGGGCTGTGCCTGACACCTGTGCTTTTGGCTGACATCTTCGAAAGGAGCCTTTCCTCAGGACTTTGCTGTGTGGACATACTGCATCCCATTAAGATTATGTCATAATTTCTGGGTTCAGATGCTTTTGGGCAAGCGGCAGGTACAATGTCTGTAAAGCGAAAGCTGCTCATGACGTTTTTACTTTTCCCTCCTTTGGAACAGAAAGGGGCATCCTGTTATACCTGTTTTATGTACTGATGAGACAGTAAAGTGAAACTAAAAATCTGACCTGAGTAAAGTAGTTTATGTCCTTGAATGATTGCCATTATTGCCATACATTCTGGGGATCTCTAAGCAAAACTCTGCCGACACAAAACAAAATCTATTCAACAGAGCAATTTGGAAACTATTTGGGGAAAGCAATCACTTTTCTTCCCTGCCACCGTCATTCTGGATGGAATGGGATGGAAAGGGAAGATGTTAAAGGAGCTTTTCCTCTTATGAGGTAATGTAAGAAAACTGTTCAACTTCAGACCTAAAAATAATGAGAAGTTCTGCAGTAAGCTTTATTTACACTTTTCTTTTTTCTCACATTCCACACGAGCTGTCTTCTTTCTATATTCAGCTTTTGAAGCACATCTGATATAAAATAGGTTTAAGTTTTTTACTAAATCTTATAGGTACAGCAAAAAAAAAAAAATTAAAGTTGCTTTTAGTTTTTGTAAAAAGTAAACAACTTTCGTTTTCAAAGCAAAACCACCAAAATACTCATGCCATAAAACCTCACCACCACCGCCCAGCTCCGAGACCTGCACACCAGTCTAGCTCCAGTGGTTGACCAGCCAGCCGCAGAAGCTATCTGCCACAGGGGCAGCCCTCTGATTCAGTCAGGTACCCCTGGTCGGTTCAGTGGCTGTGTGAGTGGCTCAGTGTAGGAGGCCAGGCTGAGAGACCTGTGGAGAGATAAGGGGCTCAAAGGGGGGGGGTCTGGTTCTCTGCTACCTACTTTGACAGTGGTGGCTACACTTACTGAATAAATAAAATATATTTGCTACTAAAGATATCATTTGTCCTCACCTATTTGATTCCCTCCACAGACCAATGAAACTGTGGTTCTCCCTTGCTCGGGGACCTGAAGCGAGTCAGACAGACAAGCGTGGTCTCCAGCCTGGAAGGTGTGCCTTTGGAGGCTGCTCCTCACCTCCTCGCTGGTGGTGCAGATAGCGCCTCTCAGAATGAAGCATGCGGCAGCCACAGTTGGTAGATAAGCCAGCATCTGTGACCAGAATCCAGTCTTCTGTTCTGAAATCAAGTTGTATTCCACGGGAAAGGTTCCTGGGCACCAAGTATAATAAAAATCATGGTTGAGACCACAATACAACTTCTATTTTTATCACTGAGAGAAAAACTCATTTGTATAAATATAAACTGTGCTTAAGAAAATAATCAATAATCTCGGCACCTCCGTAAGTCAAGTAAAAATGAAAAACCCTAGAAACTAAGAGGCGGTGGTGTGAAAGAAATGGTTCCCCTAATGCAGCTCTGGTTGCTTCTGATCCCTTTCTGACGCCGTGATCTCTAAAATCAGCAATTTGGTTTCGATTTTCTTTGAGTTTGTATTTTAATCATTCCCAAACCTACTTGGTGCTTCTACATTCATACAAGGCACTGGGTTTAAATGAACAAATTTCAGAAGACAATTCTATTGATGTTTGATAATTTTTAATAGTTGCAATAGACACAGGATGTTCAGGCAGTATTTATTCCTGTGGGGAGAAAAATTCAATGCCATTTTCTATGGCTTTTTCTTTGTTTTGCTCACCATTGCTGGTTAGACTTTCCCTATTTATTTAGGATTGCAACCAGTAACAACGAAAATGATTAA
Organism: Ctenomys sociabilis; assembly: GCA_004027165.1. Classification (NCBI taxonomy): domain Eukaryota; kingdom Metazoa; phylum Chordata; class Mammalia; order Rodentia; family Ctenomyidae; genus Ctenomys; species Ctenomys sociabilis. Next base: position 39,278 of record PVKA01009630.1, on the reverse strand, counting down.
TACTTGGCGAGGGAATTGTGCAAATTAAGCTGCTTGTGTGTGGTTCAAAGAGAGCCAGGGATCTCCAAAGCCTTTTGAATAACCTTGGTGGGAGTGACCTTTAAAAGGCATTGATCTTCTCCTACCTTATTTCATTATTTGATTTCTCATTCTGTTCACATCAGCTGAATTTATCACAGAGCTTTTGCGTCTTCTGACCTAGTTATCCTTGTGTAGTGTTGTTTTGTGAGAAGAGAGGACACACTGACGCCTAACATGATCACTGGGAAGAAAAGATAATATACTTTGGGAGACTGTGCGAGAAACACCTAAGGACTTTGTCCTAGGAAGCTCAGATGTGTGTCCTTCCTTCCTCCCTTCTTTCCTTGTCTCCTTCCATTCATTCCTTTTCTTTCCTTTGCTTCCATCCCTCCCTCTCTCCCTTGTTCCCTCCCTCCCACTCTCCTTGCTTGCTTCCTTTCTTCCTTCCTTCCCTCCTTCTTCCCTCCCTCCCTTCCTTCTTTCCTTCCCTCCTTTTTCTTTCCTTCCATTCCTTCCTGCCTCCCTCCCACTCTTCTTCCTTCCTTCCTTTCTCCCTTCCTTCCCCTTTCTTCTTTATGAGATTGTGAGACATCATCCCCCTGTATTGGTCAGACTGACCTTAGATTGGAATCAAATGATCCTCCTGCCTCAGCTTAGTGAATAGCTGAGACTATAGGCACACATGATCGTACCTGGCTAGAGCATACTTCTTTATTCTGAATTTGCTTCAAGCTTTTTCATTGTTTTAGTTGTTTTTTTGTTGTCACATTTATTTCTGAATCATAAATTTGTTCTGCCATATTACTTGATGTTGGGCTGTAACACTTCTTTTTCCAAGTTAATTGTTTTTGACTTTTCATTTATTGAAGAACATGTTTCTTCCATGGACTTGAATTTCTCAAAAGCTCTCATTTTACTGAAGTTCTACATTACTTGGATTCACATCTAGATTTTGTATTCATTTTACTTGGTTCCAACTGTTCTTAGCCTCAAGACCCTGCCTCTTGTCCTTTCACCTTTCTGCCCATCAGTTGTTGCAGTCACTCTCAACATGATCCTTTCAGAGAACTCACTTCCTGGAATAACTTACTCGAATACCCAAAAATGAAATCCCATTGGTATTTTGGTTGAAAACTATTACATTTATGAATGAATTCAGAGAAAATTAATTTCATGGTGTCATTGGGTCTTCTCATTCAGAGGCACTCTGTGTCTTTCTTACATATCATTCAGATCCTTTGTTATGGCCTTTAGTAAGCTTCATAACTTTCTTGATATGATATAGATATTTGTTATTTTTTCCTTTAGTTATCTAAACACTCTCTCCACCATACATAAAGCTATTGTCTTATATTTATTTTGTTCTGCTTCCTTACGAAGCTTGCTTTTCTAAAATTAAAATAATGTATTAGTACATGCTTACATGATGATTGCATTCATTGTGGGGGTTGTACCAACACATCTTAGTCCTCTTTATATGACCTTCTGCTTCTCCCCCTCTTACATCTCTTGGTCCCCTTTCCATTTGGAAAACATCTGTATGTCTTTCCTACTATTTATACTATATTTTGTTCTTTAAATTGTTTCTACTTGGAGTCTCTCATATAAGTGACACCATGTTATATTTAAGCTTGTGTGTCTGACTTATTTTACTTAGTATGGTCTCACTTTTCCACAAATGATTTAAATTTATCCTTATTTATAGCTGAGTGGTATTCAACTATATAAATATACCAGTATTTTCTGTATCCATTCATCTGTTGAAGGACACATCAGTTATTATGATTTGTGTTTATAGAAACATAGGTGTGTATATGTTATTTAATATGATATCTTTAACTCTTTTGGGAAGATACCCAGATGGGAAATAACTGGGTCAAACTGAAATTCTAGTTTTAGTTTTCTGAGGAATCGTGATACTGATTTCCATAGTGATTGTACTAGTTCACAATCCTACCAACAATGTAGAGGAATTCTCACAGCCACTGGCATTTGTTGTGTAGTTTTTTGAAGATAACCATTATTTCTGGGTTAAGATGGAATTTCAGGGTTGTTTTAATTTATTCTGTAATGGCCAGATAGGTTGAACACGTCTTCATGTACTTATTGGCTTTGTCTACTTCTTCTGAGAAGAGTCTATTCATTTTAGTTGCCCATTTTTAATTTGCTTTTCTGTTTTGGAGCATGTAATTTTCAAAAGTTCTTTATATGCTCTAAGTGTTCATCCTTGGTTTGAATAGTAGCTGTCAAATCTCTCACCCCCCATTCTATAGATTGTCTCTTTGTTCTGTTTTCTTAATTGTGTGCAGAAGCTTTTAAATTTGTTATAACTTAAGTTGTTGGTTTTTGATGTAATTTCTTGTGCCGTTGAGCTTCTGTTCCAAAGTCTTTGCCTATCTACATGTCTTCAAGAGCTTTAACTGTTTTGTTTTCCAGCAAGTGTTTCTGTTTTAATATCTAGGTTTTCATCCATTTTGATTTTACTTCAGTAGGTGATGAGAGAGTAGATTCAGTTTTCTGCATGTGTAGAGGTATTTTTCCAAGCACCATTTGTTACAGGGCCCCAGGTCAAAGATCACATGGCTGAAAATGCCTCAGATGTTTCTACAGCCTCCATTCCATTTTGTTGCTCTACATGTCTGTTTTTGTGACAGTAGCATGCAGCTTTCATCATTGTAGTGTAACTTGAAATCCAATGTTGTGATGTTTCCTGCTTTTCTGTTGTTGGCCAGCATTGATTTTTGCTATTCTAGCCCTCTTCTAGTTCCATATGAATTCTAGATTTGTTTTTTCTAATTCTAGTTTTGTTTTATTGGCTTTTTAAGTTAATGAGTTTTTTATTACTTCCTCAATTTCATTACCTTTTATTATTGTTCAGAGATTTTGTGTTTTATTGCTTCAGTTTTGGTAATTTAGAAGTGATTAGGACTGCATTAAATCTATATATCATTTTTTGTAATATGAGTTTTTTTTTTCAGTAGTAGGGATTGAACTCAGGACCTTGTGCTTGCCAAGTAAGTGCTTATTCTACTAAGCACTTACTTGGCAAGCACAAGGCATAATACAAGGCTTCCAACAATTCTGGCTTTGCTTATCTAGAAACAGAGAGTATTTCTTCTCTTTCTGATGCCCTACTTCCTTAATTTAATTACCCATTTTTTGGATTACCAGTGGATTTTCTATCATCTTGGTTCAATTTTGGTAAATCATACATATCCAAGAATCTACACAGTTATTTTGGATTCTCCAATTTATTGAAGTACAGATTTTTAAAATAGTTACTAATAATCTCTCAGATTTCAGTTGTTTGTTTATTTATTTATTTATTTATTTATTTATTTATTTATTTATTTTGTACAGGGGTCTCAGTGGGTGGCTCAGCACACCTAGGAGTGAGGCCAGCATGCCATGCAAATAATGAGGATGGAACCTAGTCCCTGTGCTTGATCAGGAGCTTAGCCCACTGATCTATCTTGTCAGCCCTGTTGCTAACATTTATTTTTATTTGTTTATTTTTGTATTTTAGGAAAGGGTCTATGGGTTGTTCAGAGTCTCACTACTACATCAGACTCCAGTGATTCACCTGTTTACAGCCTCCCAAGAGCTGGGATTACAGGCGCACACCACCATGCCCAGTCTCAGTTACCATTGCAGCACACCCCAGAGGTGGGGCGAGCACAGCCGGCCACGGGGATTGAATCCCTGGCCCCGCGCCTGCTTGTGGGCACTTAATCCATGGAGCTATTTGGCCAGCCCTTTGCTGTGTTTTTCACTTTTTTAAAAATTACATTGCTAGGATCTTTTATTTTCTTTTTTGGAAAGTTGGCTAATGGTTTATTTTGTTTATTCTTTCCTAGAACCAGCTTTTCAATTCATTAATATTTTGTACCTTTTAGTTCTTATCTTCAATAATTTCTGTTCTGATCTTTATAACTTCCTTCCTTAAACTAGCTTTAGATTTGGACTGTTCTTGTTCTTCTAGGACTTTGAGGTGCATCTTTAGGCTATTTATGTGGGCTTGCTCTTTTTCTGCTGTGGACTTTCAAAGCTATCAGCTTACCTTTTAGGGCTGCTTTGTTGTGTCCAATTAGCTCTGGTGTGTTGTACTAACATTATCACTTGATTCTAGGAACTGTTTTTCTTCTCTATAGTTATTTGAGAGTATTTTGTTCAGTCTGCATTTGTTTGTATAATTCCTGTGGGTTTTTTGTCATTAATTTCTAGTTTCTTTGTATTATGATTTGATAATATGCCTGAGACACTTTAGATTCTTTTGTATTTATTTAAGCATGCTTCCTGGACAAATTTGTGGGTTGTTTTGGAGAAAATTCCATGTGTTGCTGAGAGGAATGAGTATACAGTCATTGCCAGGTGGAGCACTTTGTATATATCTATTAATTCCATTTCCTTGAAGGTACAGCTCAACTTTGATTATTTCTTTTGCCTAGTTGATCTTTTTGTTTGTAGTAGTGGACTGCTGAGTTCCCCAAGTATAACTGTGTTGATGTTTATTTGATCTTTTACATTCATTAGTGTTTGTTTTATGTATTTGGGGTGTGCCAGTATTTGATTCATATGCATTTTCAATTGTTATCTCTCCTGATGAATTGCTCCCTTACACAGTGATCTTCTTTGCCTCCTCCAATCAGTTTTGACTTGAAGTTGCTTTCTTTTGAGGCTCGAAAGGTATCACTTCAACTCTTCTGGAGGTTTGTGTTAGGAGTCTGTTATTCTAATGGGTTTACCTTTCTACGTAACTTGTTACTTTTTTCCAATAGCTGTTGAGATGTTTTCCTTGTGTTAGGCTTTCTGGGATTTGACTGCAGTGTGTCATGAAGCTCTTTTCTGACTGTGGCTATTTGTTCTCTGTAGGCCTTGCTTATCTGATTTTTAAATTCTTTTCCTACCCTTTGAAAGTTTTCTGTTATGATTTTTGTAGGCAGGTTTTCTATGCCATTCTTGCTCTCTTCTCATTTTTCAGTGATTCCAGTTAATCTTAGGTTGGTCTTTTTTGCAACATCTAATGGCTATTGAATCCATTTTCTATGATCTCTTGTTTTTCAAGTATCTCTGAGCATATGGTCACCTGCTTTGGCCTGGTCTTTTGTTCTGACACTCATATTTTTCGCTCGGCTGTTCATAATTGCAATGGAATCATTTCATCTTGTGGATTTCTGTTTAGTATTAATGTCAGAGTCTCTGATTCTTTGGTACATCAGTTTTTCATCATTTTGTTCGAGTAGCTTTTTATCAGTGTCTTCTTGAAGCTCACTGATCATTTCATGTCTTCATTACTATTCTTATTGCTGAGACAAACACCTGACACTCAAAGTTAAAGGAGGAAAGGTTTCATTTTTAGCTCAGTTCATAGTTGGCTGGCTCCAAGGCAAGATGGCATGGCAGAGGGGCATCACAGAATAGAAACAGTTCATGGTAGGAGGAAGGCAGCAAAGCAATGAAATACAAGGCAGCAGCAGAAGCATCCTGCCTGTCACTTTTGTCCCTCCATTCCACTAACTGTTTGGTAGTATCATCCACACCCATGGGGGTCCGTCCCATAATCTACACTCAAAACTATGGCAGGCCAATGAAACAGTGTATTAATTTAGTAATCATACACCCTTATGTCCCAGTATCACATATCCTAGATCCAGCCACATCTGATAAACCCCACTGCTGATGAACACATGAGGCTTGGGGGAGGGAGTTTAGACACAAGCCATAAGAAAAGAGTAAAAGAAAATTACTAGTGATAGCATTAGATAAGAGTAACAGAGAAGAGCAAATAAGGGGAAGGAAAAAAACTCAAAAGGAATAAAAAAAAAAAAAACCCAAAACAACCAAACACAAAAACCCAAAGCTCTCCAAACCAACAAAGAAAAAGAGAAATGATTGTAAAAAAATTCCTCCCTGTATTTGAATGAGTGGTTTTCTTCCAGGGCCTGCAGTATTGGAATCTATCATATATGGGGGAGGGATAATGAATCACTACGAAGTCCTGTTTTGTTTTGCTGCTTACTTCTCTGTGTGAATGTTCAGTTCTGTCCTACTTTTCCTCCGAGCCTTGTCAGTCAATGGTGTCTGCCCTATTCACCTCAGCCTCTCTCAGTTTTTCTTCCCTCTGTCTACCCCGAGTCACTATTTTCTTTTTCTAGCACACAGCCTGTGCATTTATGAGTTGCCTCCTTTGCCCCAGAGTCCTCTCTGTACATGTACCCTGGGCTGTGGCAACTGTCCAAGCCGAAGAGTATCTCCAATCATGTTGTCAGGTGGGGAAACTGAGCAGCCCAGTGAGGCAATGGGGGAGGGGATGTCAAACAGTCTGCTGTACTTATTGCCCACATTTTCAGACACAGCTCTCTCAGAAAACCACATGCGACTATCCTGCCTTCTCACCACTGAGGATGGGATCACTGCATCCTTCCCGACCTGAGCCAGATACTGCTTATATTTCTCTGCACCCTCTCTGCATCTGTCTCTTCTGGCCATTGCTCAAACACTCACTGTGGTAGGGTGACCATGGAAACCATGTTAAGTGGCTTCTGCTTCCTGGAGGAGGTTTTAGGTGAGTCTACAACAATTAGCCCCTCCCCCAAATGACTCCTGATAAATCGCTGTGATATATGGCAGGTGTTGCAATGGATTTCTTCTCCAACTCTAGGCTGCTTTGGGGAAGGAATTACTTGCAGAGAAAGACCACATGCTGTTCTGCAGTTTAGTATACCCATGGGTTTCTCTTGGGGCCTGTGGGGTCAGTCCACTGCTTCTCCTTGGGGCTGCCAATCCTCTCTAGGCTCAGATTGTGTCTGTGGAGACAGGTCCCCTCCCCAGAGCCCGTGTTAGCTGCCCAGCTTCTTCCTTCTTTTCCCTGTATTGCCACCTGTTTTTCCAGTGTCCTTGTGATTTCCAATCTTCTGGTTAACATTTTCTTAATCCGCAGCTCTGTTTTCTTTACTAGGTTACTGTTTTTTAGGTGTTGTGAGTGAAGGTCTAGAGTAGCTGCCAGATTTCATAGCACTGTGGCCCTTCTCCCTTTCTAAACTCTTAATTGTAATACAGTTGCAGCTTTTCTTGGCAATCAAATCAGAGCAAATATGTGATAATATTTTCTCCTCTTTTAAAAAGTAGAATTATTTCTTCTAAATATCTTTATGAATATTGAAAAACAGGACAGATATTTTCTTCCTTCTAATCTCAAGGGACCGCACTAGTGTTTTATAGTTAAATATGGTAGTGAGATGAAGTAGGGAATTTTCACTGCCTCAGAAGCATGCTTCTAGTTCTTGTACAGTAGCAGACTTTTGTCTTTTCAAAAATCATGCAAAAATATTGACATTATTGAAGGCGTTTTTCAGTATCTTGTGAGAACACTTTTTGTGTTTTTAAATTCATGATATGTGAATTTCTTACTATCAAAGAATTTTTAAAATTCTGTTTTCTCATTAGTCCCTTAAGAAGCTACTTTCACTTAGTATTTAATTAAGATTTTCAGAAAATCTGTATTATCTATGAGAGATAAGCTTGTGGATCTTTTAAATATTATCTTTGTTAGATTTTGTAGTAACATTACATCATCATCACAAAATGAACTCAAACACCTGTTTGTTGTCTCTAGTACTCCAGATGAGATAAAATAGCCTGGAAATTTTCTGCATTTTGAAAGTCATAGAGAACTCATTTGCAGTATAAACACAGTCATACAAAATTATTAGCTCTATTTCTATTTTATGCTACATTCGCTGGTGTCTCCAGTTTTTAAATTCTTTTGTCAACTTTCTGTGCCTCAGACAGTTTGCTGTTTTAACCACATTTTTAAGAGTTGCATTGCATTGGTTGTTGCATTTTCTTTAAAAGGATGGACAATCTTCTCAGTACTTAGATTATTTTGTTTTATGGGTGGTATCCTTTTCCTCATGTTAAAAGTCTTGTTCAAATTAATAACTTTTAAAATAAAAACATCATTTTGAGTTTTTAAAGATATTGTTTTCTGTTTCCTAATTCAGTATCTTCCTGTTTTAAAAAAATATTAATATATACTGCTGATTTAGCAGGCCTTACTTATTCTTTTTGTATTTCTTAACTTAAAATGATTAATTCATCGATATCATTTTATTTTTACTCAGTTTTGAAAAATATTTTCTGACACTGTTCTAGGCCAACACAACACTAGCTGCTGACATCACACCAAGTGGAAGGTGTCTGCTTTGCTAGCACAGATCGTAGCGGAGGAGGCAGACTGCAGGGTGGCCATGACAGCTTTTTTGGTCATGATAAAACCGTGTAAATATAAGGGCTTATTTCAGAATGCTGAGCTTCAATCTGCTTTTCTAATGCTTCCAAAGATTTTTTTTTTTTTAATATCTGGTGACAAATCTCTTGTGAGATAAACAAGGGAGAATTGTTTCTGTTATATGCAGCTGAGCCTTATCTAATACATTGATTTTATCAAACATTAAATTTTCAGGTTCGCTACTTCCAAATCTATATTCTGTTCCATTATATCATCTATATTTTGCCAGTATAAAAAGATCTTATTATTATAAGTTTATAATATGGTTTAACATGTGGCAGGCTTAGTAATCACATGCACTCTTTTTATTAAAAATGTATTTTAAGCATGAATTCATGCCATGCTGACAATTTCCTCATAATTTTTATTTTATCTTCTCCTATGTTCCTTGGGGATTTTGAGTCAGTCAAAATCCCATTTGGAGAAGCAGATCGTTCTCTGGGCTGAGACTCCCAGTCTGGCGCTCTGTATCTTCACGATAAACCTAGTACATTAAATCTAAAGATTTAATGTGGGATTTTGGCAATAAAGTATAAACTAACATTCATGGGTTTATAACTGTGCCTGTTCAAACTTTGCTTCTGCTTGTACTCCAAACAACTTAGGAAAAGCTAATACTAGCAGGATGTGTACACTTAGGTGCATCCATCGTCAAGAGAATGTTTCATGATTCAGCCTTAACAGGTGAGGCTGAGCCTGAGCTGTTTATAACTGCATTCTTTACACATAGGGAAATGCAAGTCTTAGAGACTGAGCAGGAAGCAAGATTCCAGGTAAACTCCTACAAAGTCGGGACTTGGTTTCTCTTGGTCTTTCCAGACACTCGCAGGACCACCTGATCTAGCATCAAGTACATCTGAGTTTGGCTTCTAAATCTGGCCAGCTGATTTGGGCAAAGTATTTAATGTCTCAGAGACAGGCTTTCCTCCTAACAAGTTGGGGCTGATAACATCTGTCCTGCACAAGTCTTTGGTTTTTAACATACAGCGTGTGCTGACATCATGAATGCTGTACCATACAAGAACGTGTGTCTGTTCTCTGCCTCAGTATCCCTAGTTTTCTACTCTTTCTGTTATTCAACTAAACTTTTCAGCCATGTTTGATTTTTTATGATTATTCTTTTTTCGTGCACACAGCTCAAATTACTACTCATTTACCTAGCTCAGTTACAATTCTCTGTGATTTTCTGCCAAATCCTACTAACCTCTGTGAGACTCTTGCCTCTTTTTCTTCAAGTGATTCATCACTTAAGAATCAAACTTTACATCTTAATTTCTACCCAAGAAATGAAACAGTCTTTTAAGAAATAAAAGCAAAGAAAAAGAAATAAAAACAGACATTGATAAAAATATGAGATTAGGTTTTTACATCTTGATATTTTCATAGCATCTATAACTGCATCTGCTAAAGCTTAATTTGACTTTTTTTTTGTAATAAAATTGCTTCTGAAAGCTATGATTAATTAGGTTGAATGGTGCTCCTGGGATTCTCAAGTGGTTTATGGAATCTGGGTCTTAACACTTCATGGAATCAAAACTCTAATAGGACTCAGCAAGTGGGATGGCTGGGCAGGAAGAACTAATGAAAATTGGACAATTATTATTGGGTTAACTTGGAGAAAAGTTAGAGGACAATAGATATTAAAAACAAGGATCTTTCTTGGTCATAATATAAAGCTCATCATTAAGCTATTTCATCACTTTTACCCTTTGTGCTTTGGATATTCTTCTGATGCATAAGATAATTTTCAGAAACTTTAAGGAAGAAAAAAAAATCACATATATGCAGTTAATAGAGTGATATGTGGTCACAGAAGAATATTTAAAAAGTACAGAAAAACACGAAGGAAAGAAATAATTTATTGTGCTAGTAAATTAATCAGCAAGCTAAGATTCAGATGCCTATCCTTTTGTTGTTTCTATATGCAGCTTCTATTTTTGCATACATTTGATGTAAGATTTTAAACATTAAGTGTGGATATGAGGGGTAGCCAAAGCATGGTGAATGTTTAGATATTTTTTAAATTGATTGCAATAAAACACACATTGCAATTAATCCTTCTCAAATCCCCTGCCCCACACAATCTGCATGCATTCATTCTGTCATCATTACTAGTTTCTGAAGAAGTCCTTGAAGCCCTTGTTAGTATGTGTTTTAAGAGATATAATAGAAACTGTAGTGAATGCTGCTGTCAAGTACCATCCACTAGAAAGGCAGGCACATCAAAACATGTGTGTCCCTAGTTACCTTGTTTACCAGATCTGGTGCTGTGCAACTTGTGGCTTTTCCTCAAAGTCAGAATGACCATGACAGGTAAAGTTTTTGAATGGATTCACAATATTAAGGCAGCCATGATAACACCATTAGAGGGATGCATGAAAAATAGCTTCCAGAACAGCGTCAGAAAATGTAAAGAGGTGCATGCACCTGTGGACTGGTCCCTGACTAATTCCACAACTGTGGAGTCCATGGCTTGATTCAGCTACCAGCAACTTGAAGTTGGTTCAACATTGTTTCCTCTCTGCACAGGACATCAGACACTCCAGCCAAACAACAGACTGCATCTTGGACAAGGCAAGCTTGGAATAGGGGATTATAGGCTGACAAGAGGAAGAGCTGCATCATAGAAGCTGTGGAAAGCTACACTGAGAAGAAAGGCTCTGGAAGATCCAATATGGCTGAGCAGAGGAGGAGCCACATCAAAGAGACTCAGAGAATATCAACTACAAACACAGAGAGGGGGAGAAACTATTATAAATGGAAAGAGACATAAAAGATGGAGTAACAAAACACAATATGCTGTATCTGAATTATGATTTGAAAATTCTAACCCAAACAACACTATTTGGAGACAACTGTAGAACATTCCACAAGCAAGGGTCACAAAAGAAATGCAAGAAGCAGTATCAGTGTAGAACCTGCAAGGAAGATGTGGGGTATTGCTTCCATAATGGCCTCCAACAGTAAACAGTTGGTAAGTGACCTTGATTCAGTGCCACAACTGTGGAACTAGAGAAGACATCAACGCAGTTGTAGGGTAAGACTCAGTGTTTAAATCTGAGTCCCATAGCAGCTCCTTGGCTCCAAACGATGCTCCATATTATCACATTTCCAGAGTGGAGGAAGAAAGCAGAGCCAAGGCTGAGAGCCCATGGTCTGAAATCAGGCTGGAGAGAGTCCTATTGAGGGGCTGCAGCTGGTGAGGAGTTATGAAACACCAAAAATATGACAAAAAAGCTCAAAAGGCATATTCTTATTAAATTGCCAATTTTACAGAAAAAATACAGAATTTTAAAGTCAGAGAAAAACAGAAGGTGATACATAAAGTAGAGACACAACAGATTTCTCAACACAATAAGGGCAAGGCAGGAGACCTTACAATACCTGACTTTAAGCTACACTACAAATAAATAGTGATGAACATGGCATGGTACTATAATAAAAGTGAATATGTGGATCAGTGGAACAGAGTACACAGTAATTACCCCAGCACGTTCAGCTGTTTGATCTTTGACCATAGGGCCAGAAGCATATGTTGGATGAAAGATAGTCTCTTCAAAAAGTGGTGGTAGGAAAACTGGCTATCTATTTGCAGAAGATTAAAACTAGACCCTTAGCTTCATCATGTACTAAAACATTAAAATTGAAATGGATCAAATATCTAAACATTAAAACAGAAATATAAAAACCACTGGAAGATAAAATAGGTAAAACGCTTGAAGACATAGCTATAGGAAAGGATTTTCTGAACAGAACTTCAAATGCAGAAGGAGTAGCAACCAACAAACAAGATTAGATCAGACTAAAAGGCTTCAGTATAGTAATTAGTAGAGTGAGGAGACAACCTACGGAATGGGAATTTTTTTGCCATTTACTCCTCACACATGGGGCTAATATTTAGAATACATAAGAATTTAAAAAAAATTAAGTCAGCTGGATGGTTAAGACCTAGATAGATCAAGACTTATATACCAACACATGAACTTTATATTTCTTATGTGGTCATCTAAAGTCCCCTCAGGGTTTATCTTGTAGTCCTGTACATTATTCTGTAGATCCTTTGTCTGTGTCATCCATGTGGATGAGTCACGGCCAATGCTTGACCAGTTTGCTCTCTGTGAGAGCCTGAGAGAAAGTTTTCTCTCCATGTGACTCTTGCCAGGCACACTATAGAACTTCAATCTCTTTCCTCTGTGGCTCCATAATCTCCTTGTTCAGAAAATTTGGACCTCACCTGAGTTTCATGATGTTGTAGTACAGGTTCTCCTATGTCCTGAGTCTTTGCTGACCTTGAAAGGCTAGGGCCAAAATATTGGTTGGCCTTGTGGCTCTTCTATTTCTCCAACTCTGACTTGTGAACTTAGGTTGTTAACCATCCAGAAGAAAAGCTGATTAGTATCCTGCAGCATATGCCATTCACTTTACCTTATCTGACTCAATTGATTTTAGTTGTTGTACGTTTCCTTTTGTATTTCTGCTTTTCGCTTGTTATACTAGGAAGACTATATGATATTTACAAATGTGTGTCTGGTTTATTTCACTTATGAGTATATGTTCAACTGGCATCCACTTCAGTATAAATGCTTCAAACTTACCAGCAGAAAAGTATAAAAATGAAGTATACATCGTGGGGCCATAATTCAAACTTCTTTGAATAACTCACTATTGTTGTGGAATGCTGGACTGTGTTGGACTGTGGTGTCGAGTTCAAGCACCTAAGTTAGTTGGATGACAATGGAGTGCCCACCTTTGACAGGTGTAGACAAAGGAAGGGGTATAGAAAGAAAAATCATGATGTGTGTGTATAGACAGTACAATTGGGATAGATAACGCTGTGCTTCTACATAATCCTATGAGAGGCAAGATTTGCACTAATGGTGGTTGGACAGGATATTATGTCGGCTTCTAGTACTATGGTCATCCACTAGGAAAATAATTAGTGAATTTTTGATATAATTCATGTATAAAAAATAAGATAAGTAAGCAGCTACACTTTAATTTACTGATGAGACATCTGCTAAAATAATATCTGTAAATATAATATCATGTATGCACCTTGTACAATACCAAAACATTATGAAAACAGTTTGCAAGGTATTAATTTATCGAATCTGTCTTGTTAAGGTGTCTTGAAACTGTCTGATTATATTTGTACTTCAATAAAATAAAAAATAAATTAAAAAAATAAATAAAAAATGAATTAATTAAGTCATCTAAAACTAAAAAGCCAGTCAAGAAATGGGCAAGAGAAACAGACAGACACTACACAGAAGAAGAAATACGAAGGCCAAAGATAAATAAATGATAGACATTTCTGATTATTAGAGAAATGCAAATTGAAACATTAAGATCCCATCTCATTCCAGAAAGAATGGTGATGATTAAAAAGTCAAATATTGGTATGGCTGTGGTGAGAAAGAAAACCCTCCTGCATTGTTGGTGGGAATGTTACACTAGTAACATTATGGAAGTCAGTATGGAGATTTCTTAAAGAAATAACATTAGAAATTCCATAGGACATAACTATCCCCTGCTAGGTGTCTTACCCAAATAGTTTAAGACATAATTCTATAGCAGTACATACATACCAACGTGCACAGTTTGTAATAGCTAAGTCCTCTAGGTAGCCTGTATACCCATGGACAGATGATTGGATAATGAAGATGTGGTACTTATATATAAAAGAACACTACTTTGCTGCAAATACTGATAAATCTGATGCATGTGTAGGCCAGCGGATGCACCTGGAAAATAAAATGTTGAGTAAAACAAAATAGATGTAAGCTAAAATACTGTATGGCACCTATCATTTGAGTTAGGCAAAGTACAAGGAAAAGAAATGATAAAGGATGGATAGAAGGGGAAAAGGGATGGATCATTTAAAGTAGGGAAATGGTCAAAGGCAATATGGGTGGGAGATGAGGAGGAGGGGAAAGAGATAAGTAGAATAAAGGTATGCCATGTAAGGAATCTAATAACCAAGTATTGTAAATTTTATATGCCATAGCATGAGCTAATATTAACATGAGTGAAAAATAGGACAGGGGAACTGGAGTAGGAATGGGGGAGGGACAGGGGGAGGGAAGGGAATTTAAACAAAAATAGCCAAGCTGTGGGGTAGACATGTAACCATATCCCAAGAAGCTTGTAAACTGTATGCTCTGCAAACGTATACTAATAAAATAAAATTTTTTTTGAAAGTTACAAGGATGACGGAAAGTGTGTTTGAAATGAGGATATTTTAAGGGGGAATTAACAGAAGTCTGACTCACTGTAATAAACATTTAAAAATTTAAAGTTTTTTTACTATAACTGGTAAATGTCATATGTATATCTTGCCTTCTCTGCTTATTGTATCTTAAACATTTTCTTGTGAGTGCATGAAATTCTTGGCTCGTTTCTTTGGCAATTTACACTTCTGATAGTGTTGCACATTGTTGAACGTGATTTTCTTTTCCATTTTTTCTTGGCTGGGAGGATGAATAGTTTTGTTTTTTTTTTTCTTAAAAGAGAGAAAGCAAATTTCCAGTTTATGCCAGTAGGTGTCATCCATTCATGAAAAGTACAACACTGGACTTCCTGCAATCTGACTTGCCTCTATTTCTCCCCGCACCCCAACAACACCTGCTTGTCAGAGTCAAAGGCATTCAGGCTTTAAGAAAAATGTGGAGAAGTTTCTATTGCACAGAAAAAAAATGTGACTAGTTCTTGAAATGGAATACATCTCTTTGGTTTGAAGTTACTTTGTATCCCATCAATTATTTGGGAGAAGTTATTAAATTTTTATTGAAAAGTCTCCCAAATAAAGCCAGTGATGCTGTTATGGTTTTAAGGAAGGGAGCAGCTTGATCTTGTTCCTGGAAAATAGAATGCTGAGTGGAATAAGACAGATGCACAAGCTTAATGACTATAGTGTTTTTCACTGGAGTAAAGCAAAGTACAAACAAACAGCAAAATGAGAGTGGATAGAAGGGGTCAAGGTGATAGATCTCTTGCAATTGGTAAGGTGTCCTGGAGACTGAGGGGGAGTGGAAGATTTAAGATATGCCGTACAGGTACCACATACCCACAATGAGTGCAAACATTATGTGTCATAAGAATAGAAACAACAGTACGAGTGAAAATGGGAAAAGAGAATGCAGAGACAGAGGGAGGAAGCAGAGTGAGAAGCAGAAGGGGATTATCAGAGAAACAAACCATGCTATGTACACTATGTACTCTCCAAGATGAATGTAAAGGTCACATATTGCAACGTGAACTAAGGAAAGAAAATTACGAATGCATTGAACTGTGATGAGATATTCAATATATACATTTATTATAAGGTCTTATTATTTTAAACTATGAGTACTAGAGTTTGGTATTATGTCATAGTTTCCAAGAGCATTTATATACATCATTTCTTGGTCCTCTGAGGGTACAAGTGAATGAACTTCTTCTGCTCAGAGAGGTTAGGCATCTTTCCCAGGCCACATGGCTGATGAATGACAAAATTAAACCTAAAGCAAGGATCTTGTGTGTGTGTGTGTGTGTGTGTGTGTGTGTGTGTGTGAATGTGTATATATATGCATATATAGTGGTACTTCAGTTTATGAACTTAATTTGTTTTATGATTTTGGGGAAGATTTCTGTGTCTGTGTTTATGATGGCCATGGTCATGTTTGTCACCCAACATGGAGTTTGCAAACACAACAAAAGCTTTGCTGAACACTTTGTTGTGAAGGGAATTGTTTGAAAATAGAAACATTTATGAACCAAGGTGTTATTATATGTACATTCAAATTTTCAGTGTTGTCTTCTGAAGAACAGTTTAAAAATGGGTAGTCAGTGAGTCAAACTGGATCTAGAGGTACATTTTATTTGCCATTTGTGATATTGATTTATGCTGTATTTAGTTATTCAATATATTTTACTAGTATATATCAATTTTATGGAATTAATGCATTAGTTGATTTTTGTGGGATTTCATACATGCATACAGCATATTTTGATCATACCTGTGCCTCCTTACCCTTTCTTATACCTCCCTCCCCCCTCTTCCTCATGCTCTTTCTCTTGCCTAGTCTCCCTTTTCATATGGCTAACTACTCTTCCCTCTTCTTATTCTTTTTATATTCCACATATTAGGAAAATCATGAGAAGCCTGTCTTTCTGAGTCTAGCTTATTTACTTAATATTACTATTATCTTCCTGCAAATGACATGATTTCATTTTTTTTATGCTTGAGTGCTCTGCTGTGTGTGTATAAACACATCATTTTCGTCATCCATTGATAGACGCCTGGACTGATTTCATCCCTCCCTTACTGTGAATTGTCTCTCAACACCAACGATACACAGTTATATCTGAAGTATTCTGACTTTAATTCTTTTAGGTATGGCTGGCTTATATGGTGGTTGTAATTTTAGATTTTCTTTTTTGAGGACCTTCCATAATGATCTTCATATTGGCTATATTAATTTTCATTTCTACCAGCAGTGCACCAGTGATGCCTGATCCTTATCAGTATGTACTGTTTTTTTTTATTTTTGGTAATAACCATGCTTACTGGAGTGGGGTAGAATCTTAATGTAGTTTTGCATTTGCTAGAGATATTGAACATTTTCCCATACCATTGTTGGCCTTTTATATTTCTTCTTTTGAGAATTGTCTATTCAGTTCATTTGCCCATGTTTTATTGGATTATTTATTCTTCTGCAGTTGAGTTTTTTTAAATTCTTTATATAATTTGGATATAAACTCAGAACAGTACCTGGCAAAGTTTTTCTCCCATTTGTATCATGATGTATTAAATTTTTAAAATAAATTACAAAATTTAAAAATAGGACTTTTCCACAAAGACTAGACTTCCATTTGCATTTGGAGAAAGTCAGAAGGTATGGCTGCATTGTGTCTACATGAATTGTAGGCTTTTGAGAATGATGTTTGCTTACTTTTTGGAATAGTTTGCAGAATCAGCTTTATAAAAGTGGTGTCAATATTTTAGTTCATTTAATTTTTAAGTTAACAAGTGGATGAATCTGCTTGGTTATTCAGGAGAATTATATAGGATGAGAAAAGCATAGAATTAAAGCACAAATCCTAGGGAACATCCATACTGATAATCAGGAAGAAAGAGAGGCATTAAAATTATGAAAAGATGGGTCTGAGATATGGAAAAGGAGGAGACTAATAATTTTGACTATGCTCAGGACCACCCAAGAATTTCACTAAAATTCCTTTAAATAGGAAGATAAAGATTTCCTTCTGAGAGTTAGACTTTCAACTTTCTAGAGAATAAGTCTGAACAGAGGCACACAAAATCACCTAGAATGAGCCTAAGAGCTTAGATCTGATAAGTCAATCAGGAAGGGGTAATATCAGAACCTCTAAATGCGACACAAGGAAAATATTATAACTTCTAGCCTGTTAGATGTCTAATATATCAAGTTTGCTATTCTTTAAAAATTGAAGAATGAATTCTAGGAACAATAGACATTAACAGTAGGAAGTATTTATTGAGAGCTAGAATGCTTCTGTCAGAAGAACTGTTAGATTCTTGAACAGGTATCCTGGAGTCCCACATTACAGTGAAATTTTATAGAGCAGAATTTGTTGGGTACAACATGGGTTACAGATGTGATTGAACCATAAGAATACAAGTATAGCTGCTTAGATAGTAGTGGTCCAATGTACATACAAGGCACGTAACACAGGTTCATAGTAAGAAAATAGATTTATTAAAAAGAAATGATAGTTCTGGAGGTCTAGGTCACCTACCAGGGTGACTGATGCCTATCTGAGCTTCACTAGGCCCAGTGTTTGACCCTCAAGGAAGTACACAGGATTGGCAATTTCAACTTTATCTAGATGCCTGGTCTCTAACAGATGTATCTCTGACCATAGTTGAGACACATTTCACCTTTGTCCTGGCTCTGTTGAGGGTCTAGCCCTATTTGATTGCCTATGGTATTTTTGCCTAGTTTATCTGTCTCTAATAGTGTCAGCTCAAGACCAAGAAAGTATAACATCAAACATATAGTCTCAACGATTTGGAGAGGATGTCAAAGGATGGTAAGCACAGAAAGTATTTATTAGAGTTGGCAGTGTGCAGCTCATGGGGGAACTTAGAGAAAAACATTTTCAAGCAATGACAAGAGACAGAAACAGCTTACAATGGGGTTGAGGGACAAATAGGAAAAAGTAAATAGTAGAAACTAAAAAAAAGTTTGTTTGCCAAGAAAGGAGAGAAATAGAGACCAGAGCCTGAAGTTGGAGTGTGTGTTGGAGTCATAAATCTTTTAATGACTGAAAAGATTCTGGCAGGTTCATAAGCAGAAGAGAAAGAGCTGAAGTGTGGTGATTCAGGGCCAGAGGAGAGGAACCAGGGAGAGGCTAGAGGGAGTGACTCCAGAGAGGCACCTAATGGATGTTCTAGCAATGGTGCCTTCATTGGAATGGAGGCTGGAAGGATTCTGTTGGGCTTTCTTAACACATCCACCATTTTATTTTATGTAACATACTACCTTTTTTACTTTTCTTGGAAAAGTATAATTGTTTTTCTGGGCTTTATGGATTGATTACTAACTTCAAGTGAGAAAGTATGTGGTTGCTAAGATTGAATGTTCATTATTTGATGATTGAGTATGGTCAAATGATCAAATGATGGCTGAATCAAGATAACAAATTGTTATGTTCATAATTAATTTTAAGGTGACATATAGGCACACAATTTTTCCTCACTCATTTTATGATTAGAAAAGTAAATTGGTCATTGGTGTACATTGGTATGCAAGTATCATTCTTGCAGCTGTCAGCGATTCTTCAAAAATTCATTCAGTGCTGGGCGTGGTGGCGCATGCCTGTAATCCCAGCACTAGGGAGGCTGAGGCAGGAGGATTGTTGTGAGTTCGAGGCCAGCCTGAGCTACAAAGTGAGCTTAAGGCCAGCCTGAACTGCACAGTGAGACCCTGTCCCAAAAAAAAAGACAGAAAAAAAAAATTCATTCAGTGGACAGTTATGGGACATTCACTGTGTCCCAGGCACTGTGTTAGGCATGTGGAAATGTCTGTGAAGCAGTCTTTGAAACCCTTGTTAGATACTGTTTACTGTCCAATAGAGGCTGCAAAAAAATGTGAGAGGAATATAAAGGTCGTCAGGATGAAAATAGAGTTATCTGTGCCAATTCTACCCAGAAAAGTCAGTAAAATCGGTAATGAAATGATTCTTTTTGGAGCCGGGGTCTTACTATACAGTTCAGGCTCTTTGAACTCATTAGTTAACCCAGCCTGGGCTTGAACACATGTTGATCCTCCTGTCTCCACTGCCCAAGTGTTACAATTACAGAAGTGTGCTACTAAGTCCATCAAGGAAGGCTTGTTGTAGGTGTTTGCCTTATAATAACTATCACAAAATGCTTTGGCAGAACCACAGGTTTGGATGAAGGCCAACACAGGTTTGTACACAATCATTTCTACTAGCCTATTTGCCCAACAACTGTCTGTTCAACTTCAGGTGGGTGCCACTCTTGTTATTTGTCATTATGGTTTTCAAATCTGATGTGATCTTGCTTATTTTTGTCCTTAAAAACTTGCTTTCACCAACAACTTCTTTGAATAAGTTCAGAGTTTACTACGGTAGTGCTTTGCAATGGTAATAAATATCCTTGTTCCTTGGAGAGTCTCTGTAATTTTTTTCTATTTATATGAATAAAAGAAAACATTCCATTATGGTTAGATGATGAGTTCTAGGACAGAGGACACAGAGGAGTACTGGGGCAATCAATTATCAAATGCACCCAGTTATAGGACATGTCAATTGTGGATAAAATGGATTGGCCAAGTATTCTTCAGTGAAGTGATAGGAGTGTAAGCCGAAGCCTGAAGAGCAGTGGGATTTCTGCAGCAAGGGGTAAGGGCCAAAAGTAGGGACAAGTAGAGGGCTTCTGACAACAGGACAAAGAGGTAGCTTGGAGACGTTGGAGAGTTCCATGTCATTTAATTTGGCTGAAGAATTTGGTGTGCAGGAAGAAGACAGCATAAATACAGCAAGAAAAAAAAGGGCTGGGCTGGCCAAATAGCTCAGCAGATTAAAGCTCCCATAAGCAGGTGCAGGGGCTGGGGTTTGATCCCTGGGGCCTACCATGTCAGCCCTGCCCGCAGGGGGCACTGAGACAGCAATTAAGACTGGGCATGGTAGTGCGTACCTGTAATCCCAGCTCTTGGGAGGCTGTAAACAGGTGGATCACTATGAGTCCAATCTAGTAGTGAGACCCTGAACAACCTGTAGATCCTTTTCTAAAAAATACCAAAGAAGAAAAAGAAAAAAGGCTGAACTGGATCAGGAATGACCCTTGCCAAAGAGTCTTGTGGGGAATTTGATCCTAAAGGAAGACTCAATTCATGGTACCCAACAAGAGAGTACAGGTGACCTAGGCTTAAATTTACTAAGATGACTCAAGTGTGGTGTGCAGGCAAATGGAAACAGGAAGATCAAGAGAGATGCTGGAGGCTGATCAAGGGTGGTGACTCTCACAAGAGAGAAGGAAACATTATTGGGAGAGAGCTGGGGATTAAGGTCTTGTTAATAATTGGGAGAAGAGAGAGAGCTGTGTGGTGCTGCTCCAGGTAGGCAAGGTAGGAGTAGAAACCTCTTCTGGAGATTTTGTAAATTTTGAGACAGTCTCTCAGCCTCTCCATTTCCCAGGCTAAGTTTCAATTTGTGATTCTCCAGAACTATTTGTGGAGGGATTAAAACCATTTTTATGAGTAAGGACAGTACTCCTTCTGTGTTTACAGATTCTGAATGGCGAAGCATGCTTAGAGGAAGCATTGGCACTTGGTGATAGTGGCGGTGGGGTGACTTTTAGGTGCCAGTGTTTGGTCTTAATGGCCCTGCTGTGTCAGTTCCTGCACTCATGCAAATAGATCTTAAGCTTGCAATAGATTTTAAGCAAGGCACAGGAAGGTGTTCACTTGTGGGAACACTGAACAGCAAACATGCAGCATTAGAAACTCTGGTGCCCCACAAGGCAAGAAATAATAAACATTCTACCTTTAATGTAACAAACTTTCCATTCCCCACCCTCAGCCCAGGCAGTTGCACACACAAATCAAAACTTTCTTAAGTCACGGAATGAAAAAAGGTAAAGTAAAATAAAAGCAAACAAAAAGCACTTCCTGTGAAGTGAATGGAAATTTTTGCCCATTTTATTTTCCAGCCAGAAGAAAAGCAATTCTGAAAATTTAAAACCACAAGTAATTGTACTATGAACCTAGATTTTCGAGAAGGCTAGGTCCGGGAAGGGTTACATTAAGGGGACTTTGACATAAAACACCATTTACATAGAAGCGAGTCTTCTTTTGCACTTATCACTGAATCTCCTACAAACCAAGAAGCACAATGATTGGGCAAGAGCAAACAGATACCTATCACATAGAAGTTCACATGTCCAGATGAACTAAAAATGAATTCAGCCATGACTTGCACAACTTTTCTCCCCTTGTGGTAGGAACATTGTACCTAAATTTTATTAGGAAATCTTTTTTAAAGATTTAAATAATTTGAAACTTTGTTCAGCACCTACGTGCCCTTTCTCTTGAAACTATGGGATTGAAAAAGTGATGTTAGGACTAATTTTTGTCTAGATAAAGAAGCACCAAGTGTGGTATGGTCATGGTATGGGTTTACCTGCTCTTCTCTATCCCTTATTGGCTTTGTAACTGTGGGTTGATTACTTCAGGAATCTGTCATTCTCCTCATCTGTGTCATGGGAATAATAATGGGATGGGCCTGGTCAAGATGTTCAGGAACCAAATGAAACACAGTGCACATGCTCAGCAAATGTTCATGCAGATACTTCCTGATCATCCCTGTGAAAGTGCAGTAAGCTCTAGAATTTGGGGCAGGGTAGTTCACATGAAGCGAAAGCTCCCCATACTTATCTCTGGAGCTCAGCGTCAAGTGGGTTAGAAAGTTTCAGTTCACTGAACTGAATTACTGCCCACATCCTGTCTGTTTACTGGGAAAGGACCCCAGCAAAATGTGGGAAAAGAAAGGAAAGGAAAGGGGAGGGAAGGAAAGAGAGGCTGTCAGTAGCTAGCTCCTAGGAGTTCTAGCCGTTCGGTCACCTCAAGCTAATTCAGCCCTTCATGAGTTTCTGCCAACCCAATGCTGAGACTCAGTTGCCTTATAAGACACTTGGGGAAGCCGTGTGGTTTGGGAATCACAGGAAAAGCCCTTTCCTGCCTTTCAGACTGTCCAGAATCCCCAATTGTGATGCTGTTGCTCTTGGACCTTAGACATTGTGGTGTGGATTCATTCACATCTTGGTTGCTCAACCCTTTGGTGGCAGCTTCCCCCTGAGAAGTCTTCTTAGCAGACATGGCAGCTTTGGCATGAATGGGTCCACAGGGTCAAGAACGCAGACGCTGGAGCCCAGTACCCAAATCTAAGCACTGATCTCGACTTAGACTGGGTCAAGTATTTTAATATAGGCATTGTATAATATAAATGCACAAATACATGTACAAATAATAATCACTGACATACATATGAAACATGATACAAGTATTAACTATATTAAATATTAACAATATTAACTAAGCCAGAGTGTATTTTGTTCATATTAAATTATGTATTTGTATTACTTTGCATTTAATTTTAGGTTTTTGCATTAAGCTATATTTAATAGAAAACATTTATGCCCATATAAATATAGCTATGTTCTTCTTATTTTCTAATTATTTCTCTGCAGGGATAGAGGGAAAATAATAGGCTTTCCAACTTTCTAGCTTTCGTTTGAGTCTACAGTTGCAGCATCCTCACTTCTACAGAGTGCTGTAAGAGGAAGAGCAGAGTTTATGCCTGATTACATCATTGGGAAAATTTCAGTCAGTAGAGAGGCTATATAAATATTATTTCTCAAATTCTTCTGGTATTCCTCTTTCAGATACCTTTGTACCAATTTCTGCAATCATTTTTATTTAGTTCTTGTATTTCAAAAGCTTAAAAGAAAACAAGAGACAAGAAAATAAAGGTCATAGGACTGTCCTGCTACAACGCTGTATACGGGTAGCTTTCTAAATTTCTGTGTAAAAATATGTAATAGTTTATTCCTTATTAAAAATTTTTTTTTACTTTTTAAATTTTTTTCTTCTAATTCTGTAGGGATTTAAAGTTTAACATATCAATACTTGATGGAAAATATTTGTTCCATGTTATGTCTAAGATGTTTGATATTCAGACAGATAATAAAGTTAAGCTCAACTGCCTATGTTATAGGATAATAATAGCATTAACCTTCTCTCCTGGAAAGTTAACAACTTAAGTTTGCAGACCAAAAATTAGAAAGAAAGAAGGGATCAACATTTTGGCCCTAGCCATTCAAGGTCAGTGAGGACTCAAGACATAGGAGAACCTGTACTGTAACATCCTATAACTCAGTGGTGTCCAAAATTTTCTGATCAAGGAGATTATGGGGCCACACAGGAAAGTGATTGATGATGTAGAGTGTGTCTAAGGAGAGTCACGTGGAGAGTAAACATTCTCTCAGGCTTTCACAGAGAGCAATTTGGTGAAGCAATGGCCATGATTCATCCACATGGCTGACACTGACAAAGGATCTATGAACTGTGGTAAAGGGTTTCAGGGTAAATCCTGAGGGGATTTGACTGACCTTGTCACATACAGAAGTTACATTTTTTGTTATATACCTCTTGCTTTATCTTGGTCTTAACCAACCAGCAGAAAAGTATAAAAATGAGGTATAAAAAGTAAAGCTATATTAATATGCTAAGCTGCCAAAGGCTCAAGTCAATAACTTCTGACATTGCCAGTTCTATGGATAACCCTCTACTATTATGGGCTGCTGGACTATATTGGATTATTTCACTGAACTCATGCATCTACAATATTTAAATGGCAATAGAATATCCATCTCTCAGAAAACTAAATAAAAAAAGGAATATAAATGACAGACCATTTTGAATCTGTATATACAAAATAGGATAGATATACAGCTACTTTCTCTTAATTCAATGAGAATAAATATTGGTACTAATAGTATTTGGAAAGGATATCATTTATGCACCTTGTACTATGAATAACTGCTACAAAGGCAACAATATTCAATGTATTAATTATTGTAACTGTCCTACTAACCTGTTTTGAAACTGTCTCATTGCTATTTGTTTCTCAATAAAATTAATTTAAAAAAATCAAAGGCTTTCTCATCTCTGAAGTAAACAGCCTAAGATAGAATGTGTCAAAATTTTATATCCTATGTATTTTATGGACATTTGTAGATGTTGACATCAGCAATAACTATTGATCCTGGGAGATGCTTCTGAATGAAGTGGCTCTGAAAATAGAAGGGTTTGCCTTTTGGATTTGTTTTCTTGAAAAGAGAATAAGGGTAAAGTTTTCCGCTGTCTTCACAATCATCAATAATTTGTGGATTAAATGTTATACTCCCGTAATCAATAATGTTTTCCCCATCTCGCCATTGAGATCAATGAAGAGACTCCTCCTTGGCTCCGTAGCAAGTGTGACACTTACCCACTTCCACAAAACCACATCCTTTTTGAGCAAACAAGAAACAACTACGAACATGAACTTACTGTCAGTTTTGCACACTGAAGGAGAAGCTGCAGTTGCTCTGGCAAACATGAAGTCAGGTCTTTGGTGTCTCTTTGTCTTCTGCTTCCAAGCTAAAGTTCTAGCAGGTGAGTAGCCTATTGACTATTTCTTATAAAGTGAAAATTATACTTCAAGTGAAAATTAAGAAAAATCAAGAGTAGAAAAATAGACACCAAATAGAAAGTGGTTTTGTTTACTGAGGAATAGTTTTAGAAGAGCCCAAGCACGTGGCTAAAGACAGTGTCCTCTGTGTGGATAGCATTTGAGTTCACCTTGCTGCCTTTGATACTGTGTTTTAAAATGAAAAAAAAATGTTTCAAGAAACCACTGAATTTTTAAATTACTTGTTTAGTGCTACCTGTCTATAGATAAAATAGAAGAATAGTTTACTGTTTTGGAAGAAAGATAAAAGGTGAAATGATTGTTTTAACAGAATGAAAATTAAATAGCGCTGGAACTTCAGCTAGGAATTCTTCTAGGTTAGAAAATAAAAAAGAAAGGTTTGAAAAAGAAGGATTTCGATTTTAATCCTTTTTTTTTTTTTTTTTTTTTTTTTTTTTTTTTTTTTTTTTGTATTTAAGACAGGGTCTGCAGGGTCTCACTACATAGATTGAACTCATAGTTATTCTCCTATACTTAGCCTCCCAAGTGCTGGGATTACAGGCATGTGCCACCACGTACAGACTCAGTGCACCCCACACAGTGGGGCTGGCATGGCAGGCTGGGTATTGAACTCCAATCCCTGCACTCTGCCTAAGCAAGTGCTTTACTCCACTGAGCTATCAGGCTGGCCCTGATTTTAATCTTAGCTGGATGGTCCACTGTCTGAAATTCCTAGGTTGCCATAGATACTTTATTGACTATGTATTAGGCTCTCCAGGAAGAGTGGATGATTTAAGATATTTTCCAGCCTCTCCAGACATTCAAAAAGTCATGTGAAAGTCTTTCATTATTTTATCTTGGGTGGTCTATATCATTCTACATGGGCAATTTAAATAATGCTTCTGCTGCTTTTTACTCCACACAGTTTTTGCTACTTTTTGCTCTAACTCAAAGCCCTGTTCTTAAAGTTGGAGAAAGAAAAGTGAAACTATGTTAAATGGGGGTGTTCCATTAACAGAAAGTGTGAGGGCAGTGCTCTTAGTAGGCATGGTGTCCTCTAGAAATACTTTTTAAGTGGTTTAAAGAAAAAGACATTATTTTTTCTCTCCAAAATATTTTCAAAACCAAAACTGGATTAATCCAGTGTTTGTTCTTGTCTGTCCCAAATGCTCTTAAGAGGAATGAGGAATTAGGATTTACTTGTAACAAAGCCCAAGAGAGGTTTTGGGCTAGTTGGTTATTTATGCCTTTTCTACAACCCAATGCACACCTTTTGCAGCATAAGTGACAAATGAGTATCCCTAGAATTGAAATTAATTCATTCACTCATCCACCAATTCCTTCATCCATTCATCACGCAGGGCTGAGCACTCGCCACTGTGCCAGCTGCCAGGTGTACAATGGTGGCTCAACAAGGTCACTCCAGGTTCTCTTGAAACAAACTGGATACTAGGGATAGAAATTAATGAAGCAAAATTCAGCTCTAGGGAGAGCATAACAAGGAGCATGACTAGGTTGGGTGAATGTGGGGGTGGGTCTGGGGAACAAGGTTCACTGATGTCTTTTCTAAAGAAGTGTTTTTTGAATTAAGGTTTGAATGATAAGTAGTAATTATCACAAGAATAGTGGGAAGGTGGGGAAGAACATTCTATGGCTTTGAGAGCAGAAGGTGAGGTTAGAGAGCTGGAAGAGGGGTCATCTGAGTTCAGAATGGGAAGAGGGTGAGTCTGGTGCAACATGAGCCTGGAAAGGAAAACAAAGGTCTGATTCTTCAGACTTAGGATCATTTAATTCTCCACTGTACATTATTTTATTTGAAGTTGTAAATTTATAGAGTAGTTAGGAAGTCACTTTATGTTCTACAATATTTCCAAATCAAATAAAATTACTTTTCATTATTTTTAAAAAAGATTCTGTATTTTCTTTCAAGAACATCTATTCGAGCCATTATGACATGTCAAACTCATTTGTGCCACTACCATGGTGGTGATAGTCCTGGCACTTGGGCTAGCAATTCTACTATTGTGCTCTAAGAGATATGAATTAGCATAGCTGCTATTTCTATGGTAGGAGAAATCTAGCCTTGGGTGGGATCATTACGATTTTCCAGGCTAAGCTGATGAATAACTTGTACTTCTGGAATAATACTGATTTTAGATTTCAAATGATATGTCTAACTTTCACTCTTATCACATGGAAAACCATGCTGTGTGCCATGCCATTTTCTAACCTGACAGGTGGCAAAATTGAGGCATGTGTGGTTAAATGGTGATCGTAACTACACAGACAATTGTCATATTCAAAATCCCACCATGACACATACCTCCCAAAACTACATTTATTTTGCTTTTAAAATTAAAGCAAAGAGCCAGATTTGAATGAAATTTCAATCCTTTCAATTCTGTAAACTTTCTCCCTATCCAAAGATGAAAGGAGTCTCACTTTCACTTACTGCTTCCAGAAAGAATGTCAAACCAGGAAAGTGGTCTAAGTGGCTTGTTACAGAATATAATTAATATCCGAACCAAGATCAGAAGCTCATATGTCTGACTCCAAGCTTTACATTCTATCCACACTTTGTTGAAGTAGCAGAGGTACAGTACAAATCTCAAGGGAGAGAAATTTTGATTCATTTTGTATTTTGTAAGTTAAACCAAGAAGGTTGTGAATCTTGGAGAGTTCTAATCATTTTTTGATGAATCTCCATGTTAAATTTCACCAAGTCTTGTTTTTTTATTGATTCTAGAACAATAGGAGGTTCTTCCTTCTAATCTGAAAAAAACGTGAGCTTCTAACTGCATTCAGAGCATCTTTTCTCTGGGATTTATCAAGAGTTGAGACCATGCAGGTGAAATGTTCAATTCTGGTTTAGAAAGACCACTCTGAACATAGTGTCTAGGATGCAGCCCAGTAGGAATGACTGATGGTATGACTGGTGTTGCCTAATAGAACCATTTGTCTCTTGGGGGTGTTCTGTCAGGAAGCTGAAGGGCATCCCGGCGCAGCATGCAATCTGAGGCTGTACACTGCAACACCTGAGTTCCACCACTGCATCTGATCCTCCCGGAAAGAACTCAGAGAGAAGCTTAAGGAGATGCACTGACTTTCAGCCCCTCCCAGCCTCCCAGAATGTTGCAGAAATATCTTCTTTTGGAATCAGCCCTTCTAGTATTCATGTAGAATTTTAAAAGCAAATCCAAATGGCAATTTTTCTTTTTATAGATGAACACAAATCATTCTTGTTCAATATGAGGAGTTTTTTAAAAAATTTGTTCAGTATTGTATTTATTTACTATTTGTTTTCCTTTGTTATGAAATCTGTTTCTTTTTTATTTTTGTTGGTGCAATGAGATTTGTTCAAACTCCCCTTTTTGCCCTTGGAATCTTAAGTGATCACCATGTTCATGGGATCTTAGCTGAATGTCTGTATATGCCTTGGCTTATGTGCCTAACCGTGATCCACTGCACTGACATCAGAACTTGAAGATGTCCTTGCCTCGCTACTTTTGTACTGTGCTCTATAGTGCAGTCATACTCCATACATGGGTTCTATTAAAAGTTATAGCTGCAGAACACTTCTAGGTTTTCTCTCATAATTCTATTTCAAGAATCACTAGTCTGGGGCAGACGAGATAGCTCAGTGGACTAAGTACCTTCGTAGGCAAGTACAGGGACCAGAGAGAGGGTGTGGTGGTGCAAGCCTGTAACCCCAGCACTGGGGAGGCTGAAAACAGGAGGATCACTAGTAGTCTGAGCTATGTAGAGAGGCCCTGTACCAAATACATAAAAAGATCACTTGTCCTGGGATATGTAGCTCAGTGGCAAAGTATATAAAATGTCATGAACTTGATTCCTGGTTTAAAAACGATTCATCACATGTACATCTGATCTCACCCATTATTCTGGATACCATCATTCTGGACATGTGTGTCTGTTTTCTAATCACTGCTCTGACCCAGCTATCATTCTTTCCTCTATGTCTTCTTTAATGCCGAGTCCCAAACTAGGTAAAGACATCTTTTGCCCTGATAGGTGCCTGCTGTCTTTTCTGGGATTTGGATTCTTGGGTTCCATCCTTTTCTCTCAGTGGTCTGTAGATTTCTACTCACTGTCTGCTAGCTTCTAGGGTTTGAGTGAAGAGTTCCAGGCCAATGTGAACCCAATTCTCTCATAAATAGTTTCAAAACAACAACAACTCTAGAATTTTTCAGTTTCTAAAGCTATTCATTTAAATTCTGAAATCCATAGATTCTGCTGGTTGATTGTTTCTTTGAAAACTCTAAAAGGTTCATCATTACTGCTTTAGACTCTGTCCTTTATTTTCTTTAAAATTGAGAGCTAGATCACTGGATTAATAAACTCATTAAATTTTTGGAATCCAGTATCAGATTTATCCACATCCAAATCATGGCTCCACAATGTTGACTCTATTAGCTGGGGCCAGTTATTCAAGAATCAGTTTCCTCAATAAGCTTCTCTAAGGTACAATTGATGTATTTCATATAATGTATTAAACATAGCACCTTATCCATTAAAAGATCTTACTACTTACAAGTTATTGTTATTATACGGAAGCCTAAAAACTATTGGAGTTTCAAGAATTTACTGGGCATCATTCAGTTTGAATCTTTGCTGTTAGCATGTAAAAATAATTGTTATCTGGGATCATCAAACAGGTCCTCTTTTTTTACTTTGTTTTCTTCTCTCCTTGGTCCATTCCAAGGATATTTCCTAATATCAGGTTTTTTTTTTTTTTTTTTTTTTTTTTGTCTTTTTGAGACAGGGTCTCACTATGCAGTTCAGGCTGGCCTTAAGCTCACTTTGTAGCTCAGGCTGGTCTCAAACTCATAACAATCCTCCTGCCTCAGCCTCCCGAGTGCGGGGATTACAGGCATGCGCCACCACGCCCGGCTTCTAATATCAGTTTTAACCTTCATATTCTTCTATTCTTTTACTAAAAATATTATTAAGCGTCTACTATTTTTCAAGTACTGGGATTATTTAAGTAACACAAAATAGCTCTTGTCCTTGTAGAGCTCATGGTTATGTGAGGAAGAAAGACAAAAAGGATTATGTTCTAGCATGATACGCATTATAAATATATTGGTTTAAACAAAGCATTATTGAGGCTACAGATGTAGAAGTCTTTGGGGAATCTCAGAAATACTTCATGAGAGATATTGACTGCTTACACATGCTTTTTAAAAATGAATAAGGGTTTTTAGTCAGACAAAAAGGAAATAGGCTATTGTAATTTATAAAGACAGACATAATGACACAAAAGGAATGGCTGAAAATTCAGTGTGGTTTGAAGAAATGGTACGGGATAGTGAGTATATCTTGTTTCAGGCTAATGAGACTGGCTTTTCACCTTCTAAGCAACAGGAGACGAATGGGGACTTGGAGCTGGGGAGTAAAATGCTCTTTAGAAATACAGTTTAGGGAACATCATGGAGAAAGGACAGGGAGGGGAACGATTGGCTTCAGGAAGGCCCGCTAAGAAGACACTTCCACAGAGGGGGGAAGTTGCTGAAAAGGTCTAGGCAACAGGAGTGGAGATGGATCAAAGGCAGGAAGCATCCATAAACTAGAATCAACCAGATTTGGTGACCAGTTAGTTGAGTAGAGTTAGAGAGGGAGAAAAGAGGAAGACCCCAAAGGCCCTAGGGTCTCACTATTGACTCCCTAAAATCACAGGGCTTGAGTTTGGTGAGCGAATACTGAGTTCTGTTTGAAAAGGTGACTCTGGATACAGGTGTTAAAAGGAATCAGATATTCGGGATTGGAAGGCTTGTCTAAGTATAAGCAAGTGAGTTCCTGCAGTTCAATGAGAGCTCGAGACGTTGATATAAATGAATTAACACATTAAAAGGGCTGGCCAGACAACTGAGATTATTAAAGTGCCTGCTTAAGCAAAAGCAAAGGCCAGGTTCAATTCCCAGCCTGCGTGCCAGCCCCGCCCCCTGGGCGCCTTGAGACTGCAATTGAGACCAAGTATGGTGGCACGTGCCTGTGATCCCAGCGCTTGGGAGGCTGAAAACCAGGAAGGATCACTACAAGTCCGATCTATGTAGTGAGAACCTGTAGACCCTGTACTAAATACAAACAAAAAACTTTTAAATGAGTTAACACAGCAAAAGTCCTGTGAATGTGGAATGGAGAGTGGTGCAGGTATTTGGTAGTGCGCACAGAATTTTCTCTCCTTTCCTCTCTGTGGCACAGGGCTGGGTACATTTAATCTCGTTATTTCCCTATTGTAATAATTTTCAAATCATTGAAATACCTGAGAAATTTATCTGCTAATTATTTTGTGAATATTGTCATAGAGTTTTAGAACACCTTTGGGGTTTTTCCATTTTTGTGAAGAAAATAACTAGGAGAAAATTGATAATTTAATTAATTAATTAATTAATTTCACACTTAGAGGATCTAGGGTTGTTTAGTATCCCATAGAGTTTTAGGGAGTAAAAGGAATTCACACTGTGCGTGTGTGTGTATGTGTATTCTTTGGTCTTTTTGGAATTGTCTTTACTTTTTTCTCTACTTTTTGGCTTCCTTTTTACATTAAATATTAAGAATTTAAGTTTGTTTGAATTTATCTTGACTAATCCTCCTACTCTCTTCTTCATATATATATATATATATATATATATATATATATATATATATTTAGGGAAGAGTCTACAGGGTGCTCAGGGTCTCACTGCTAGACCAGACTCCCAGTGATCCACCTGTTTACAACCTCTCAAGAGCTGGGATTATAGCTCTTGCACCACCAGGCTCAGTCTCAATTGCTGTCTCAGGACTCTCTGGGTCTGGGGCCTGCACACAGGCCCTGGGGATTGAATTCCAGCCCCAGTGCCTGCTTGCAGGTGCTTTAATCCACTGAGCTACTTTGCCGGGCCCCTCCTACATTCTTGAGTTCAATAACAATATAACAGGTGACTTTGAATTGTGATGTAAGAAATGATGCACACACAAAAATCTACTCACCAAGATTCTAAAAGTTTTATTTAGTAGTCTCAAGAAATTACATTTTTGTTTTCTGTGATGGGTGACTGAAGAAGCACATGTTTAACAATGCAAAATTTCTTTTTAGAGGGTCAGATGTAACTAGGACTTAATGTAAGGATTGCAATTTTCAGAACTTTGCCGCATTCCTATGCTCTGCCAAGGTAAACTTATCATTGTTTGATGACAAAAATGCTTAATAAGCACAATCAGTAACTGCAAACTCAAGAGATCTTATCTTTCTATCACTCTGAGACTTTTGTCAAGCTTGTGGTTAGTCTGGGTTAAAGAGAATAAGATCACATTGCTAATCTATTTTAGACTTCAGTAGCGTGTGGGTTCTCTAAGTGTCTTTTACTAAGGATTTTCAACTATGGGTGATATATGTGCTCACAAAATTCTAACAGGATCAGTCCTACCAGACTACTTTACACTGGAGAAACAGATGAGTTTAGATATTAAAAAATCAACTGGCCAATAGACTCCTGTATATCATGGTACAATTCTTATGTGAATGAGCTTTCTTCAGAGATTATTTGAACCACCCCATGAAAGGAGATGCAAATGTTCTTATCTTTGAAAAATTTGAAAACCTCAAATCTCATCCAGTATAAAAATTCTGATTTTTTTCTTTTGAAAATGCTAGCTCATTAATATCAAAGTATAGTTAGTATCAGTTACTGAGAAGAATACACTGAGAACACAGAGACACAGTATTTAATGTGATTTAGAAAATATATACCTGTTCTTTACAGTGACTACAATCTAGGTGTGCCACGAAAAGTATAGAGATATTAAGGCCAAACCAACTACTTGACATTTAGATTTTTCAGATTTATCACCAGGGCATGAAAAATACATTCCTATTTGTGTTTTTTGCAGTATATGCAATAAGTGTTAAAAGCCATAATGTAGTGTTTATTTTACGTATTGCCGACATGCTGCCTTTATAAACATCTGAGTGTGTTGGAATGCTCATTGGCTCACAGTGCTTCATTCTGGCCATTTGTTTTGGGTACATATAATTGTTGTACACTTTGGGGCATCTAAAGAATCAACAAAGTTTAAATCCATCCTCTCTCCTGAAGACTTGAAAGACATCGTGCTCTCTTCTCTGGTTGATTATCCTTGTTTTTTTTTTTTTGTCTTTTTGAGACAGGGTCTCGCTATGCAGTTCAGGCTGGCCTTCAGCTCACTTTGTAGCTCAGGCTGGTCTCGTACTCACAACAATCCTCTTGCCTCAGCCTCCCGAGTGCTGGGATTACAGGCCTGCGCCACCATGCCTGGCTATCCTTGTTTATCTATGGAGAATGAATTGTAAATGGAAAGAGTGAAAGCATAAAGTTAGAAATCACTTTAGTTCTGTGGAGGGATTATGGTGATTTGGGTCAGTTGCAGCTGAGATCAAGTGAATAGATTCTGTTGAAAATAAAACACAGATGCAGAAAATTAGGTCTTCTTGCTGACAGATGTTAACAGTGGTCGTGAAAAAGTTGGTTGTTAGTGAACACTGTCTATATTCTTGTGGTTTCTGCTTCCTTTGGTTGCTATTAGTGAGACTTTGTGAATTGAACCAAATATCCTTCAAGTATCTGAAAAATTATATCAGCTAATGATTTCTGAGTTCCCAAGGTCTGACTGTGTATGATGCTGGGAAGCAATTGAATCACGTTGCAGAATAAATAATGTGAAGGCAAGAGTGTTTTAGGATGTCTCAAATATGGACCATGTATATGATAATTTCTTGAGGATGGTCATATGAAAGATATCAGGAGAGAAGACACCTTGGAGAAGGATTTTCTCCACTGTAAAGTTATTAAGGAGTGGTATATGAAGAAAATGTAAATGTGAAAGAAGAGAAGAAAGAGATTGGTGAGAGCTATACTCAAAAAATTTGCAGCTACTTGCATGACAAAATAAGCGAGCACAACTGATATGCAGAAATCCAAAACAGATATTGGATATAAACATTTTCTGTATCATACTAGCACCCAGGATAAATCT
Source organism: Ctenomys sociabilis (assembly GCA_004027165.1). Classification (NCBI taxonomy): domain Eukaryota; kingdom Metazoa; phylum Chordata; class Mammalia; order Rodentia; family Ctenomyidae; genus Ctenomys; species Ctenomys sociabilis. The sequence continues at coordinate 5,233 of PVKA01009630.1, read as the reverse complement.
GAGAACATCCAAAGGGGACAGAAAAAAGATTGTAATTGCCTCTGCAATGATTAAATGCTAATGTATTCAGGTTTTTCTTAAATTGTCTATTTATTAAGTGCTAGTAACAGTTACAAGGGCTACTTTTAATGTATTTCAAAATGTTACTGCAAGTTGAAAAGTTTTGGTTTGGTACTTGAGCATATCTCTTCTATAGGTACAGGAGTAAATTTGCTGGGGTTGATTAACTACACAGATTTAAAATATTCAGGGCCAGTAAGCTAGCTCAGCACACTAAGTGCCTGATTAGGCAAGTGCAGAGACCAGAGTTTAATCCCCAGCCCCACATACCACACTGGCCCTACCCCTGGGCTTCCTGAACCAGCTACTGAGACTAGGTGTGGTGACACAGGCCTGTAATCCCAGCACTTGGGAGGCTGAAAACAGGAGGATCACTACGAGTCTGTGCTACATAGGGAGACCCTGTACCAAATACATAAAAATAAAATAACACTGGGTAAATGAAAAAGTAAGTCAGAATTCTTATCAGCATATTTAATATTAAAAGAGCAACAGAGGTATTTTTAGGCTAAAAAAGATAAAACTTATTAAGACTATCCAATAAAAATGATAGATTTGAACTCCCTGCTAATTTCAATGACATACCCTTTAGCATTTTCACTCAGAAAAGAGCCACATTAGTTTTAATTGTCTCTAAATCCTTGGAATATTTTAAAAGTAGAAAAGAGAGGATTATTGGGAACTGGGCTTCCCCTCTGGGGGGCTTACCATTTTAACTGTCTTGTTTGTGATCTCACCTAAATATATTCTGATCCTTAATCCATAGACAGTAAGTATTGGAAAGATGTTTTTGTTTCCCTTCCTCATTTCAAGGGTGAGGAGAATGAAGTCCAGCATATATCCTTGTCACCGTGCCTTTCTAGTGGCAGGGCCAAAACTTGTTTTAGGGTTCCTGGAGAGTCACTGTGCTTAGCTTCCATCACCACACCTCCTCTCGTGTTGTGTCATGGATCACAGAGTGGGCACCAAAGGGGAAAAAGTGCTGACAAAATAATCTTCAGAAATAGAAGGTGATGCACCTATGTTTTTGTGTGTGCACAGTGGGCCCAGACACTTTGCCCCAAGAGCTCTTTGTGGTTTTACTGCTGCCATTCTAAGGTCTCTGGGAAATTTACTCTCAACATTTCTAAAGGAACTGATAATCAGTCCACTGATCTTATCTTCTGCAGCAGTAGAGACAAATGCATCAAAAGAACAGTTATGTAGCATAATTAACTTTTAGACAAGTCTCTCAGAAAAATGGCCTTCATTTGCTCTAGTGTACACTGAACCTCTTTCTATGCTGTTCAGTATTTTCTTTCTGCCCCTTGCTTGGATTCCACCCTCAGGTTGGTAGGTCTGAGTGTGAGATTGTGAACAGATAGGAAGTTGCAGTAAGGGACAGGGGTAGCAATTACCTTTTGGCCCTGTTCTACCTCACAGGTGTAGCTTGAGGATAGCACTGAGTTATCACCTTATGACATGGAATTGGGCAGCTGGTTGGTGCTACCCCCACACTGAGCCAACACCTAGGAGCTCTGGGGGCACAGGCTTGGTGGTATAACCGTGTGCTGCACTAGCATTGCCCTAATGACCTGGGCAACTGGCAAAATAAGGACTGTGGATCTTAGACCTTGGACTCACAATTTATTTTCTCACTGGGTCAATAATACAAATCAAAAGCTTTCCAAAGTGTGGACATCTCCATGCCAATGGACACAGTTAGGGCCAGCAGAGATGGGGCAAATGGGTCCTCCTGCATGATGCTAATTTAAGTACATTTTTTTTTTTTTTTTTTTTTTTTTGTCTTTTTGAGACAGGGTCTCACTATGCAGTTCAGGCTGGCCTTAAGCTCACTTGGTAGCTCAGGCTGGTCTCGAACTCACAACAATCCTCCTGCCTCAGCCTCCCGAGTGCTGGGATTACAGGCATGCGCCACCACGCCCGGCTTAAGTACATTTTTTTCTACTCTTTTCATTCTTTTTCCCAAATTAAAGTACTACTTTCTTTAGTGAAAGGTGAAAAAAATTATACAATCTGAAGAGAAGTCATAGCATAAAGTACTACTTTCTTAAAGCACTATTTTAATAAAGCAATATGGCAAGACATATAAGGATGTGTAACTGTTTTGACCAAATGCCACATGTATGTAAAAGCAAAATTCTGAAAATAACACCAGTATTCAATTTTAGTGAATTTGTTCTAATAAATCATGACAACCTAGCATGGTTGCACAAAATAATATCTTATAGTAAATAACCACACATCTGGAAGATAAAGAATAAAACACATAAAAATTATTTCTACTTCACTGGAAAAGCAGATACTGTTTTCTTAAGAATTCTCTATACTTGTTTAATCTTCTTAAGAAAAAAAGAAGTTTCAAAACTGAAGTAAAAAAATCATGTTAATAATGTTCTTCAATTTCAGACTGAAATTTGGTCATATTTAAACAATAACAACCAATGAACACTTTGAATTTAGAATTTAGAAGTAGGGAATCTCCAGCCAGGCTAATGCCACTGCAATTTTTTCCTCCTGTGACCCAGTGTGGATCAAAAAACTACCTAGATTCCTATGAGTTTATAGTTTATTTTAAAAGTCAGCAAAAATCCGAGGCCTTACATTTATCACCAGGCTTTGATCCAGTTATCAAGGAATGAGAAGACCCATCACTAGCTTTTGAATGGAATTGATTTTGTTCTCCTCCTCTCCAGCAGGGAGGTATAATGCAAAATCTCCTTAGATGTGATCATTCAATTTTAGTTTCAGCGATTTTGGTCTTTTAAAAGTTCCCCTTCCCCAACTTCTTTCCTTGAATCTTTTCTTGTTTCGTTGAGGGTTACTGATACTTCAATTTCAATTTTAGAAGTAGATGCTTTGAGAAGGACATTTTATGATCTGATACTCAGAACTATAACCCATGTCAACCTGCCCCATGTATCTGAGTACTCATTCTTGCGCAAATTATACGTATCAGTCCACATTCCTTTGTTTTGTATTTATCTCATTGTGAAAGCTATAAAAGGGCAGGAATCATACCTGTTTGATTCCTACTATCTAAACATGTTATTTAATATTTAATACTTTACATAGTATGTATTCATACTTGACAAGTGCTTTTCTGGCTGGAATTTTTTCTAGGACTCAGTTTTACTTTTTATCATTTTTTAAATCATTTGCTTGGATGTAAAAAAATTTTTCATTTTAGTGCAAGAGATGACTTTGTGAAGAGATGACTTTCAAGTTTTTTTTTAAATTTGTATTTGTTTAACGTTTTTTTCCACCATAATTTTATTAAAGAACTAGCAATGAGACAGTTTCAAATCAAATTAGTAGAACAGATTCAATAATTAATACATTGCATGTCACTTTCAAGTTTAAACATCTTTATTAGGACAGTATTTTCATAAAATGCTGATTTTGCTCTGTTTTCTTTTTTGTTTTCTACCCAGGAGAAATCAATGATACTGCCAAGTATGAAATGTTTACATTTCATCGTGGAGGTGTACAGGTTTTATGCAAATACCCAGAGACTGTGCAGCAGTTTAAAATGCAGTTACTCAAGGGAAGGCATATACTCTGTGACCTCAGTAAGACAAAGGACAATGAAAACAAGGTGCTCATTAAGAATCAGATATTCTGTCAACTTCAGTTATCCAACAACAGCGTTTCCTTTTTCCTTGATAACTTGGACAGTTCTCATGGTAGCTATTACTCCTGCAACATTTCAATCTTTGAACCTCCTCCTTTTCGACAGATTCTTACAGGAGAATATTTGCATATTTATGGTAAGACATGGATTTTTCTGTGGGGCTTAAGAGACATATACATTTTGACAACTTTCTCACTAATGAAAACAAACAAGTATCTTTTGTGTTGGAGTTCATTTACTTCATGGCAAATTATTTTTGAGGAAATATACAAGGGTGGCTGATCATTAATAATAATTAGCATTTATTGGCAATATACAATTTAGTCACATGGGTTCTTGAATTAGAATTAGGTTGTGTTTGCCTTCAAAACACCCATGCCATTCAAAGCAGGAAAAAATGAAGACAAACATACAAAATCATAACTTAATGACTATTACTTCTATTCAGTTGAGGCATAAAGTAAAATGAAGTGAGATGATTGAAAAATCAAAGTTTTTAAAAATTGCTTTCCTACTTTTTTTGTGTGTGTGAAAGTACAGACAGAGTATTCCTTTCTATTCACTGCATTCCTAAACATAATATTTGCATAGTCTTTTATGTTTTAGCTTCTGGACCCTGGCTACAAGACTGAAGTAATATAATACTAAAGTGCTATAATACTGAAGTGATGTTATTACTACTTACTGAACTTCATGATTGTAATGAAGGAAAAATTGATTTAACTATACATTTCTTAAATTTTATATAAAAATCCTGTGATGTAGCACTGACAGAGATCTGATTCTCAAAGAATTTCATAAATGTTTTTTTTTCTTCCCTGCAGAATCACAGCTTTGCTGCCAACTGAAATTCTGGTTACCAATAGGGTGTGCAGCTTTTGTTATAGTGTATAGTTGTGGATGTATATTAATTTATTGGATTAAAAATAAGGTGAGCACTTTCTATTTTTTCTTGCATGTATTTTCCTGGGTGGAAATTACTTTCTAGAGTAATCTAATCAACAGATAGACAATTTGTTTTCCCCCATAATATGCTTACTGGTTAAACTAATAACTTGAACCAGAGCTCATTGGTTTATTTTACATTCTGCTTCATTCCAAAAAGGAATCAATGGCTCAGATATAAGCTATCATTGCTATTATACAGAAAGGATAATAAATTGGGGCTAAGGGAAGGTAAAAGGTTAGGAAGGAGGTTCTAACAAAAATAGATGCTTCTTATTTTTAAGAAATTATTAAATGTGGCAATGAACTAATTGCTGTAAATTTCACTTAACTGGTAAATTAAGACAAAAATGAGAAAGTCTTCTAAGGTGCCAATGACAACTGAGAAGGTAGATAACTTTGTGTGGTAGGCTACCTGACTCCTTTTTTTTTTTCCATTTATTTTTATTTTATTAAAATACAAATGTCAATCAGACAGTTGCAAGACACCTTAACCATACAGAGTCGATGAATTAATACATTGCAAACTGTTTTCATAACGTTTTGGTACTGTACAAGGTGCATACATGAAATTATATTTACAGGTTTTTTTAT
>PVKA01009629.1:0-67658 GCA_004027165.1 Ctenomys sociabilis | reverse complement strand
CGAGACTGGACTGAGTGGCATGCTGGACAGCCTTATAAAGACCTGGGCCATGGCTGTGATTCCTGGAATATCACAGCGATGACATCACACAGCTTCCTGCTCTGCCGCGCCAGTGTTTCTCCCCAGTGGGCACGCCCGCTCACACAGGAGCTGGATGCACACTGGAATGTGTGGCTCTGCTGTGTCCTCGGACACCAGCGACTTGTCCTCGTTGCAGTGGGTGAGACCTGCCTTCTTGTAGAGATGGTGCCGGCACATATGGCTTGGGGCTGGCTTGCCTGAACTGTTCTACCTTCAATGTTTCTGTCACTTCCTTGCAGCCAGGGACCCCCCTGAGATCCTCCTAGAAACTAAATCAGTAAGGAACTGGATGTATGCAGAATGAGGGTCTGGTCCTCAGCTATTGGCTAGTAAGGACAAAAAGGATGATGGCTGTGGACATTCCTTCCATGCTTAATGACTGGTCCCCATGTAAGGACTACTTGGACTTCTGACTGAGGGGCCTTGTTCAGACTTATGACCCATCTTTCCTTTCTTTTGAACAGTTCTGTTCATCTTATTTACACAGCCTCAATGTCTTCTTTGTACAGTGTTCATACAGTACTGCAATTGTTGCCGATTGTTCTCCCCAGTGCTATGGTTTATGTTCTGTTAACACTGCATTATTGTGTGTAAGAATTAGTCAACTAAAGGCAGAGCCAACAAGTTGGAGTTGGTTTGGCTTTCCATTGTTCTTAGCATGGTATGTGCTATACAGAATTCTTCACTTAGCGACCAATTCATTCACCTACAGAGGTGCAGGAACGGAACTGCATCCTAGTCCTTGTCAATCAAGGCATGTCTGCGCTGAACAGCTCTTGCCCTGAGGTCCTTGGACTAAGGCAAAGTGCCAAAGCTAGAGCGAAATGCATCTTGTCTTTCATGATGGTCTGAAAGCTACACAGATTTAAAGTGAAGAGCTTGTTGTATTCTGCTTCACTGTAATAATACGTTTCCTGCACTGCTGGCTGCTGCTCACGAGGACACTGTCTGCACCACAGAGGGGCTTTAGAAGGAGTGCAGGCCTCTCAGTAGCACTCTGGATGCATGAGCTTCCGAGGAAGTCCAGGATTTAGGTGAAATTCAATGTTCAGGCACACATTTTATTCTTAAGCTCTAAGACTTAATTGTTAAGGACTCTAATCAGTGGGCTCAATTTGTTGATCGACGGCTTTGAGCTGGGGTCACCATGACACTGCTTAGCTGGTGCGCTGTGCCAACGCCATCAGGACGGGTCCACACAGGTTCTGAGCGTGTTACTTCTAGGGGTGTGCGTTCAGGAGCCCTGGGCACCTAGTGGCCTCAGTAAGCAAAGCCGACATCCCCACAGGCTGGAAATGAGCTCCACGCTCAGTGTGAGTGGTAGACTGATGGGGCAACATAAGATGGAGCTTAGTGGTAGAACCCTTGCTGAGCATGCAAGAAGCCCTAGGTTCAATGCTCAGCCCCCAAAATTTAAATAAATAAATAAATAAAGCGAGGAAAGCAAGCACGTGGGGGGGGGGATCCTGGCCCAGCATGGAGATACTTACCATTCAGGCCTCGGGCTGCCAGACTGTGCCAAAGGGTGAGTCATACTGAAGAACTCAGCAGGGATTTAGCTCTGCATGTTTAAAAAGACTGCAGAGTAGTAGACACTTTTATCTCTTATAAGTAGATCTTAAAACTTATCTTTCCTTAGCAGTGAAGGCCAAGAGAGGTGTTTTCAGCAGAGGAGGGCTGCTGGCCTTCCCTTTGCAGTCCTGCCACATTCTACAGAGTGCAAGCCAGACATGGGCTGGGATGGGTGTGGTACAGATGGAAATCCAGCTCCCAGCGCAAGGTGCAGCAGGTCCAGAGTCACCAGCCTGTCACACCGCAGCAGGTGACTCAGCTTTCCACATGGGAAAATATGGAGAGTGCAGCAGCATGTGTCTTGAGGGAGGCCCTGCTAAGAAACAGTGCTCTTCCTAAAAGGCTCTTTGGGAATGAGCCTTACTCTGGGCACTTTGGGAGCTACAGTTGTCACTTTGCTCCATGTCCTCTGCTTCCTGCAATGTGATGCTTGCCTGTGTCCTGGGGACGGCTGAGCTGAGGATTTAGAAGATATTGTCTTCTCCTCACTTCTGATTTTTATAACTAGTTCACAGCAAATGGGCCAGCAACAGCCTAGATTTCACTTCACCATGTAAATGAGTAGCCCGTCTGCACTAAAGCAGACTGTGTGGGCTAACACAAGATCTCACCTTCAGACAGCACATTCTCTTGGTGTGTGTGCATCTAGCAGGCAGGAACACACACCAAGGGCCCCTTAGCTTCCTGTAAATCCTGCTGAACTTTGAACACTGTGAAACTGTGTGTGTGTGTGTGAGAGAGAGAGAGAGAGAGAGAGGGAGGGGGGAGAGAAAAGGGAGAGAGAGAGAGAGAGAAAGAGAGGGAGGGGGAGAGAGAGAGAGAGAGGGAGGGGGAGAGAGAGGGGAGAGAGAGAGAGATAGTACAATATGAAGGTAAGGAGTGGGTGTGAGAAGAAGGAGTCAGAGCTGAAGACAAGGACTCCTGCTGCCTATGAGGCACAGGACTCATGGTGCATTAGATGTCATGCAGCAGCTTATGCAGACGCAAGCACTCGGTTCAGGAGCAGGACCACAGAGCACTGGGATGGGAAGAATAGCAACAGTTTAGAAAGCAGTGAATTGTGTAGTTCTCCCAAGGCTAGTGGGAAATATTTCTGACAAATTTGCATTCAGTTTGGTAGATAAGTAGGGCCAAGAATGCAAGAAAACTAGGCCACACTTTTAAATCACCTAATGTTCTGGCCCCACCAACTATTTCTTAAATAAAGATTGAAGAGAAAGCCTGAGAAAATCTTTGTGCTCTACGGACATTTAAGCAATCTACTTGCAAATGTTCACCAGTGTCTCTGGGCCTGAGCGCTGTGGGATGAGCTATTGCCATCCAGGGACACACGCACGCATGTAAGCATGCATGTATGCACACACGCATGCACACAGACACGTGCACACACATGCAGATGCACACCTCTCTGGGCCCTGCTCTGGCTGTCAGTGGGCACTGCGCAGGGGTGACCACCTCACACGAGGTTTTCTAAAGGAAATAGACGGGAGCATGAACCGACTCTTGCCCAAGCAAGACTTTGTTTCAGAAGCTTCCTCAAGCTCAGGTCTTTTTGCACTTTTCTTGCTTCTTTCATTTTCCTTTTAAAGGAATTTTTCCCAAGAAGTACACTTGTCGCTGAATGTTGGGTCTCACACCTTTAAACCAAGCACTGCTGTCCATCTTCAGCTCCCTTCTCCAGTGCCTTCAGATGCTCCCCAATAAATTCAGCTTTTTATCTAGAAGGAACCTGTCCCTGAGTGCTTTTTTCCATCTCGCTCTCCTTTTGTCCATTATCAAATTCCTTAAGACAGTGGCTTCTGCTCCTGGGTGGTGCTCTACACTCATGCGTATTCCTGTTTTCCTTCAACCCATCCCCCTAAACTTATTGCTTCCTGGAATCTGTATCAAATACATCAAACTCTTATCCTTCAAGGATGGGATATAGCTCAGTGGCATAGCACTTGCCTGGTAAGTGCAAGGTTCTGAGTTTCATTTCTAGTACAAAAAGAAAAAAACCCTTACCTTTCAAACTGAATAGTCGTCACTCTTACATCTCTAATCCAAGACTCCTGATGTTAACCATCTGATATTATCTTTTGGCATCATGTGACATGTACGAACAATTACATTCTTGGCTTTTTTTTTTTTTTTTTTTTTTTGTATTTTAGGGATGGGTCTGCAGGGTTTCCTGGGTCTCACTACTAGACTGGATTCATAGAGAACACTTACATTTTTATAGCTATGTCTGCTTCAGTTCGACATCCACACAATGTTGTGAACATCTGCTGCACGCCAGGACCTCATGACCCAGTCCTGTATAGAATATGAAAATAAATAATATTTAGTCTTTGGATACCCAAGTGGTGGAGCCATGGACACTGACTTGGAAAAATAACATGAAATATGTGCCCATTTTATTTTCTCTTGTCCTTCTGATTGCTGTTTTTGATTTATCTTAAGTTTTTCCTTCTATACCCAAAGGGATCAAGAATTTACCATTGTCATAAAATGATGAGGAAGATTGTATCCCTGTCTTCCTTTTCCTCTTCCTTCTTTCCACCTCCCACACGTTACAGGCAAGGCAAGTGCCTGCGTCACACTCTTAAGTTCTATGTGAGAGTCTTGCTCACGCGCCTTCACTGTGCCTCCACGCAGCGGCTTCCATCCCTATCACTGGTTTGGATCGCCATCTCCAATATCCCTGGGTAATAATTTCATCTCCTTGAGCATCTTAATGACTTGTGTGACCTTGATAACATTAATACGTCATAGTTATCTCATTTTTAATGACAACTTTCTGCATTTTATAACACCTGCACTTTCCAAATTGCTTGGCCATCGAGGCTGGTGGTTAGACTCATTTGACTCTTCTCTTTCTCTAATTGCTTGCATGCGATCACTCACTGAACCCCATCAATTATTCTTACACAATGGTTTGCATAATCTACAGAGCCCTGTCCAAGGACCCAGCCCTCGTGACCCCTCACCCTGTGGAGGGCAGTGCTTTCCTGCCCCGCAGTTATGCAGAGCACCATTCTCGTCACAGTTGGAGCCTCTTCCAAGTTCCATGCTGAACCTCATACAAATGTTTAGCACAGTTTTTATTCATGTCATGTTTTGTTCTCATTTGTTTCCTTGCGTGAACATGAAAATAGATGCTTAAGCCCTCTACTTAAGTATGAATTATAGGAATTATTTTCCTACTAGGGCACTCAGAGAAATTGCAATAAAGAAGGAACAACTACAGAAGCATCAACCACTCACTGGAGCAGTGAATGAAAGGCCGTACATTTGCAGTGCCAGCAGAATGAAACCGGGTGGCTGGAGAGGGGCCCCCGAGAAGATGGAGTGGGTGGAGGGCAATGTCTGGTCATGGAAGAGGAATCAGGAGCAGGAAGAAGCAGGCTGCAGAGACCCCCGGGATCTATCCCTGCTGCATGGGAGACACTGGCACCATTAATGGAATTAAAGTCACAGGAGCAGTGTTCTGAGAGAGACAAGGCCAAGATGTGTCACCTTCCAGCAGGTCGGACAGGTTCAAGAGCTTGAGGCCCTGCCATGATGCCTGTGCTACAAGCCTCTCCCCAGATCTCCACAGTCACTCCCAGTGGGCTAGAGGACTGGCTCTTGGCTCCTTGGGCTAAACAGAGAGCAAGAGAGGTTAACTAAAAATTCACCCCAGGTCACCCAAAGGACAGTGTGCTACAACCTGGCAGCGATGGTGACATTCCAGGTAGAGTTAGATACACAGTGACGTCTTCCTGTTTATCTTGCTACACTTTAGCTGCTAGTAACCAGAAAACCTCTTCTGTAAGGAGCCAGACAGTGAAGTGTTTCAGGTTTCTCTGGGCATGTACTTTCTGTTGCAGTTGCACAACTCTGCAGGTGTGGTGCAAAAAGCACATGACCTTATATACACAAACAAGACTTGATTTCAGTAACATTTTGTTTACAAAAACAGGTAGCAGGTGGACTTAATGACTATAGCTTGCAGATTTCTGGCCTGTGTTCATGACGCCACAGGAGGCCATGCGTGGCCCTGAAGACCCCTGTCTTTTGATGTGTGTGCTTTTGTGTCAGTTGCTTCTTTGGATCATGGGCTGGTCACTTTGATTCCTACCCCATGATTAGAACAGGGCAGAAGTGATGGGACTGTGTTTCTGAGGATAGGCCATAAGGACAGGTCATAAAAGACTCAGGTTCAATTTGCTGCTCTCTCACTTGCCTGAGGAAAGCTAGCTCTCATGCTTTGAGCTGCCCTATGAATAGGCCCACATGAAAAGGCACTTGGGGAGGCGGCCAGAGATGGCTAGTCTAGCATCCCACAAGGACAAGTGCTGCAAATAGCCATGTGAGCGAGCACACATTGCCTCTTTCTCTGCGCAGCTTCCAGGTGGAATCAGAGCTTTGGTTGAGAGTTGGCTGCAGCATCATGGAGAAAACCCCCAGCCTGGCCACTCCTGGTACCCACGACCTACAGAAGGCGTGAGGTAACCTATGTCTATTATTTTCTGCTACTATGTGTTGGGCTAATTTGTTATGCAGCAGTGGATCCTTTACACAGCGGGGTGCCATACCTACATCACTGTGAAAACTCTGGAGAACTGTCTGCAGTCGCAGGTTTTTGACAAGTGTGTCATAACTGAATCTAGGTCAGGTTCTGAACCAGTCTTCCATTCCCTTATTTGCCTAGAAAGGTGATGGCAATCATGAAATTCTGGAGTAGTTATGGTCTGAATCTTCATAATTACTAAAGGGAGTCAGTCTGATTCCTATATCTAAACCAGAGTAATCAACTAGAAATCCACAGGTAAAATATAGCCAATCAGCATGATTTTATTAACTGCTGATGCCTAAAGAACTAATGATTTGTGGAAAAATTTAATTCCTGGATTCTTCAGAAACGACCACGATTACACTAATGTTAACAAAAAGTCTTTGCCTCCTTGCATAAATTGTGAGTCCTGGCATGAACTGTTGGATCCTGATTCACCTTTCTCTCCCACTAGCCACTAAGTGATGTTTGATTTAACTTTGAGATCTTCCTTAACGTGGAAAAACGATTGGTCTTTTCTGCCTGCTTTTGCCGGAGAGGTTAGCCCATTTGGGCTCTGCATACCCCAGGTGAAGCGCTGCTGCAGCGGGGCCGGGCCCAGCGTGTCCAGCTCAGACACACGTCCTGGGGACGTGTGTTAGCCTTCTCGGCTGCACGCCGTCGTCTCTCTTCTCTCGGCTCACATCTAGAAGGCCCCTCGTGTCTCCAGTGCCTTTACTGGGAAACATACATCGCTCCTGCGCAGAGGCACGCCCAGGCCCTTGCGCTTTCATGCGCTCTCCAGTGCCGCCTCACAAGCACATGGCATCGCAGTTCACGCCAGCTCAGGCAGAATGCGTCTGTCTTATCTCTTACCAGCTACAGAAAATACAGAAAACCCTCCCATTTCCAGCTCTGGCATCAGCACAGTGCCCCCTTCCAACGCGAGTTGCTTTCTAACACCCTCTCCAGGAGGCCTCAATTTCTCTTCTCTCTTTCTTCCCTTCTGTAATCTTTTTCCTTCCTGCTCCCCACCCCCAACAGTCTTTCTGCATACACTTTTTTCCTATTTTTCCATGTGTTTGAATTAGGATTCTTGGTCTTTCAGTGCTGTGAATTATTGGCTCATGACCAATAGTCTATGCTATATTTGTGTGGATACACACACATCTGTGTAACACCTTGCCATGACTTAAAATTTGTGTTGAGGCAACATTGGCGTTTTGTTAAAAGCATTTCACAAGATAAGTGCCAGTCAGCAGCTCTGGCCCAGGAAGTCTGCATCTCCTGCTCCAGGAGCACTGCGCTCAGCCCCTCCCCCACACAGCTGCTCACTGTGCTCCGCCAATAACAACCTGTGAAACCTGGGAGAAATCAAATGCCTAGATGTTCTCACAGAGCGCGCTTCAGATGCCCGCACCAGCCTGAGTTCGCTTCTCCCAGAGGCTGATATTTGCGGACCACGGGTACGTGAGTCTTGCATTGTTATAAACACCACACAGTCACCAAAGAAGTCAGGGCCCTGGGTGGCTGGAGCAGGCTTGCCTCTGTGGGATTGGTTTCTTGAGCCTCCCTAATTCCCTGAGTTGTATCAGGCTGATTTCTGCATCTAAACAAGAATAATTAAATGGGCACACCAGGGTGAAATCATATTTTGATACTTTTAATTTTTTTGTTAAATTTATTGAGAAACAAATAGCAATGAGACAGTTTCAAAACAGGGTAGTAGGACAGTTATAATAATTACTACATTGCATATTGTTGTCTTCGTAGTAGCTATTCATATACAAGACGCAGACATGATATCCTGCCCACACACTATTAGTACAAATCTTTCTTCTCATTGAACTAGGAGAAAGTAGCTATATGCCTATCCCAGCTATTTTGTATATATAGTTACAAAATGCTCCTTCATTTATATCCCCTTTTTGTTTAGTTTTGTCAGAGATGGGTATTCCACTGCCATTTAAATATTGTAGGTGTGTGAATTCAGCAAAATAATCTAATATAGACCAATAGAAGTGGGTTATCCATAGGACTGGCAATGTCAGAAGTTGTTGACTTGAGCCTTTTACAGCTCAGCATATTGATATGGCTTCACTTTTTGTACCTCATTTTTACACTTTTCTACTGGATGGCTGAGACCAAGATAAAGCAAGACCTATATAACAAGAAATGTAACTTCTGTATCTGACAAGGTGAGTCAAGTCCCCCCAGGATTGGTCAAACAATGGCTGTGACTCATCCACATGACTGACACTGACAAAGAATTTTTAATTTTGAAGTGAGTAAAATTTTGCACAAAGAACTTAGCTTTCTTGCTTCTTCAGAAAGTTGTAGTGATTCAGAGCACTTCTTCCACCTGGCACTTTTGGAAGACAGCTGTGTTCAGTGTCACAGGCTGCCCACTCAGGTCCCTGACCCCAAGGGGTCCATTCCACCTCAGGGAGTCCTGCTTCTGTTGATGTGGGCCTCTTCCCTGCCGGCAGGTGGAGGGGAGCTCCAGACCTCGGCCCGTGGAACCCCAGAGCCACACACCTTTGTCCAACGAAGAAATAGGGCTGTGAACCATTAAGTACGCAAAGATATTTCATTTTTCCATATTTCAGTCTACCTTGAGCTTTCTCTTTCCTGTTAATATCCTTTGTGTTTTTCTTCATTCCTCTATCTCTTTCCACTGATTTGGCTTAAACTGCTGTCTTGTTCTGATTTTCTCTCTGCCTCTATTTTCTCTTTGGCTCTGCTCTTGTGTCTTTTATCTCTCTCTCTCTCTCTCTCTCTCTCTCTCTCTCTCTCTCTCTCTCTCTCTCCCTCTCACGCGCACACATGCGTGCACACACACACACACAGTGCAAACAGGAATGAAATGAAAGCTCGTTGTGTTTCCAGGGAGTTCTTCTCAATTCTTATCTCCCATTGGTCGTGTCCACAGTGTATAAAGGCTGTGCTCCTCCTGGGAGTGAGAGCACACGCAATGCATCTCCTCTCTGTTCTCACCCACGTTCTCTCCCTCTGCCTCCCCACCTTCTCTTGACTCCCTTTCTTTATGGAAAAGAAGTATCTTCCCATCTCCTGTGATCTATATTGTATTTTCATTCTTTGTTGATATTTCAGGTTTTTCAAATGAGCAAAACCCACATGATATTGAAGCTTGAAGCTTGCATGTCTGGGTTATTTTATTCAACATTCTATTCTTAAGGGGTATCCATTTTCCACAAGTCACTCACTCTGATCCTTCTTCATGGCAGAGTAGTACTCCACTGCATATGGCCATATTTTCCTTATCCATTCATCTGTTGATGAGCATGGCGAGTCCCCTTGCAATATTTAGCTTAGCTATTGTGAACTATACTGCTATAAACAACCCAGGTATTTCCCCTCTGCATATCTCCCAGGAGCACTAGAAGACATCTTAGCACAGAGACACACACAGATTCACTATGGGTTCGATTTGTTTTTCTCTGATAGCTAAGTACTATTGTGCAACATTTTTTACATACCTGTTGGATGTGGTGTATCTTCTTTGGAAAAAATGCCCTTTGTCTCTGGTTTTAAGTTTTGCTTGCTCATTTTCGTTTTGCCGTCCTGTGAATTGCTTACACGTTTTATCAGATATGTAGTCTGTGAATGTTTCTGATTCTGTAAGCTGCTTTCTTTTCCTTTCATTGACTGTTTTCTGTGCAGATTGACTCTGTTTATTTTTCCCTTTCCCTCCCGTGCCTGCAGTGTCACAGTGGAAGTCATTACTAAGACCAGCACCAAGGAGCTCCTCGCCTCTGCTGGGACTCTGGCTTCTAGTTCTGCACTTAGGTCTTTAGCGTTGAGTGGATTATGTATACACAATGAAAGGTAAGGGTTGATTTCCTTTCGCACCATGCGGGTGTGTGACCTTCCTTGGGGAACTACTAGAGAGCCTCCCCTTGGCCTGTTGCGTGTTCCTGCCCCTTAGTGGGGATTAGTAGACGTATTATAAGCTTATTTTGGGGATGTCTGCTCTTCTGCATGGAGAGTCTTTTTATGCCAATGACTTAGGTTTCATTACCACAGCCCTTTAAAGTGTTCAATGTTAATGATGTGATATCTTCAGGGTTATTCTTCTTTCATTGCTTTAGATATTGGGGATTTGGTTCAATTCCAAACAAGTTTGGGGGTTCATTTCTTACTTATCTGAAAAGTTTACAGAATTTTGTGGAGATTGTGTGGAATCTGCATCCCAGATTGGGTTCCGTGGATATTTATTTCTGCATCCCAGAGATAAATACCGCCTGCCTGTGGCGGCTCATTACCTCTGTGTGCTGCCAGAGTCGCGCGCTTATATTTTCTAAGCCTTTTCGTTGTTTGGTATCTGGGATTGAATTCAGAGCCGTGTGCTTGCAGGCAGGCACCAGCACCACTAGGCCCCTCTGCAGCCCTCATCGCCTTGCGTGCTAGGGGGAGCTGCAGCCACACCGATCAGGGGCTCCATTCCGGACTATGATTTCTTCTTCTGTTGTCCTTCTGACTTTGGCTGCAGGGTGGAGTTGGCCTCTTTAAGTGAGCTGGAAGTATAAGGTGTTTTTGACTGTAATTCTTCAGTAAAAGTTTGGTAGAGAATTTGCCTATGAAACTATCTGCTCTTAGGTTTGTCTTTGTTGGGAGAATATTTTTCATCACTCACTCATGTCCCTACTGGGACGCTCATATTTCTGTGCCTTTGTTATCCAGACCAGGCACGTGGTATGATTCTGGGAATTTATCCATTTTTTTCTAGGTTATCCACATTTTGGTGAACAGTTGTTCTATCCATTGTGTGTGGTCCATGCATCCTGCAGGCACTGATGGCATTGTCCCCTCTCTCATTTCTGATTTTATTTGCTTGAGTCTTCTGTTTTCCCCTTGGTGAAATTTTTCTGGGTTTTATCTTTTCAAAAATATTCTTAGTTTTGTTAATCTTTCTATCATTTCTGGCATGTTTTCATCTTTCTGGTTTATAATTTATTACTTTTGTTCTGCTGATTTTGGGCTTAGTTTGGCTTTCTTTGTCTAGTTTCTTAAGTTCAAAGTAAGGGCGCATATTTGAGGTTTGTTTCTTACTCTGTAAACTTCTTCCTTAGTATTTCTTATGCCCTCCCTGTAAGTATTGATATGTGGCTCCCATTTCATTTGTCTCAAAATCTTATCTTTTGTGTTCTTCTTCAACCACTCGGTTATTCCATGATATGTGGTTAGATTTCCATGTACTTGTGAGCTTTCTTATTTTGTTCAATTTTGAGTTTCATATCATACAGTAGGGATAATGTAAATAATCTAATTTTAATATTAATTTTGTCAGAACCTTTATTGGATCCTGTACGTGCTCAACTTTCAGGTATTAGGAAAACGTAGCTTCTGCTGTTGAATGAGGTGTGCTACTGATGTCTACTTTGTTTACGGAGTTGCTCATGTCTGCTTTTAACTGAATGATCTGTCCAATGTTACAAGTGGAGCACTGAGTTCTCCAAAGCCTGTAGACATCCACCAGCTTCTCACCAGCTTTAAGACTTGCTCTACATTTACATCCTCTTGAGCAGTTGACACTGTAGGGTACACAAGTGCCTTCGGCATTTCTGTTTTTACTTAACATCCTTCAGTACAGCCCCTTCTATGCTCTTTGCCCACTACTTGCATGGAATGTCCTTTTCCATTGCTCCACTTCCAGCCTTGTGACTGTCACAGGCCACAGACAACAGAACTTAACATTTTTATCTCCTTGGCCGCTTTGTGTTTTTTGCTTGGAAAATTCAATCCATTTACAGTCTGCCTAATTGTTGATAGGAAAGAACTTTTTACTGTTGCTTTGTTAGCTGTTTTCTTATCTTTTTAAATTTTTTATTATTTTAATGAGAAAGAAATGGCAATGAGACAGTTTCAAAACAGGTTAGCAGGATAGTTACAATAATTAATACTTTACATATTGATGTCTTTGTAGTATTCACAGTACAAGATACATACATGATCTCTTCTCTAAACAATATAAGTACAAATTTTTCTTCTCATTAAACTAAGAAAAAAATATATATGCATATATATATATATATCACTACAAAATGATTTTTTCACTTATATCCCCTCTTTTTTGTTTTGTTTTGTCAGACATGGGTGTTCAATTGCTATTAGAGAAGCTGTATTTGGACAAGTCATTAAAGGACCTTTTCATACTTGATGCCAGTCCAGATATTGTAGGTACAGCAAAATATCCCAGTATAGTCTACAACCTCTGACAATTGCCAGCTCTGCTGATAACCCCAACTATTATTGACTATTAGATTATCTTATCTTTTTTTTGTGTGTGTGTGGCCAGCTCAGCCCACGCTAGGGGTGTGGCTGGCATAGCATGCGGTGCTGGGGATCAAACTGAGGTCCCTGGGCTTGCCTAAACTTGCCTAAGCAGGTGCTTTAGATCTCTGAGCTATCTCACGGGCTACTGTTTTCTTATCTTTTGTGGCTCCTTTGTGTTGTGGTCTGAAGGTGTCTGCAGTGTCTGTGTGTTGGAAACTTGAACCCCAAGTGTCTATGTTGGAAGGTTAAATAGGATAGAGACGGCTTCACTTCTATTTAATGAATGTATTAAAGCTATGACTGTGGGAGCGGGCTCTTTGTCAGGGGGTGAGTTCTAGCATGTCTAGCTTTCTTTCTCTTGTCTTCTATTTATTCTTCTACTGTGGGCTGGTGCAATAGGAAGACACTGGCCAGGTGTGGGCCCCTGTATCTAGGGTTTCCAGCTTCCAGAAAGGTGAGTCAGATACATTTGTACTCTTTCTCAGCTGCTCAGACTGTGTGTTACTTCCTAGCAATGCAAAATGGACTAAGATAACTTGGTGATAGAACTAAAATCTCGCTTTTCTCTCTTCCTAAAGTTCAGATCTCTGAGCATATGGGACAGGACCACACTATTGAACAGGTACAATAGTTGCTCAGCCTCAACATTAGACATCTTCAACTCAGGTTACGAGTGCCTTTGGACGTTGCATTTATCAAGGAGCCACAGATGTATTTCAGCTTTCAAGTGACATCAGAATATGGTATTTCGGGGGTGGAACATTATGGGACTGGACATCTGTGTCCCTCCACTCCCTCTCCAGACCTGGTTCTCACACGAGCATGGACACAGAGCTCAGGGCTTCCTGCTCACTGTGGAGATGAGCCCTTCCAAGAGGGAACCATGTTGTTTGCTCTGCTTTGAAAGTCTGAATCTCCTCTGCTTGCAGCTTCTCATTTCCTAAGGACAACACAGTCACTTAATTGTGTCCTAACTGGAAGAATGCAGCTTCAACACCCGAGACACAAAGATGGGCTGACAGTGGCCCCTAATTATCCTAGTGCAGCTGAGGTGTGACGGGAAAGGTACACAGGGTGCTTTATTGGATAATGAGTTTGCGACATGCCGGAAGTGAGGAGCACCTCAGTAATTAGAGAAATATTTCCTCTCTCACTGTGGGGTAAGACTGGGCAACTTTACGATCCAGCACCTGTCTTGGGGAGTGGAAAAGATATTCATCTCACAGGTTATGGGCTCAGGAATTGGCAGATGCGCTCATTTGGGTGAGGATGTGTGACAAAGGCCTTTGCCATTCTCCTCCAAGTACCTCGGAGGGCTCAGGTCCCCCGGTCTGATGCTCTCCGCAGCCAGGTGTCTCTGGACACTCCCCGCTGTCCCTCTGCTGCTTTTGGAGGTGCTCCAGCCTGGTCCACTGACTGCCATGCTGGGGCAATTGAGAGGGACCTCTTAGTGTTGGTAGAAGTAGGGTTGCCAAGGTGGGGAGAACAGGACAGCTACTGGCAGAGGAAGGTGCTCTGCGGAAAGAGATGAGGCTGGAGCAACCATGACCCACTGCGGAAAAGGCTTCTTAAGGCACTTAGCAAAGGGAGTTTCCTTATCTGGGGAAATCACAAGCTTGCTTTAAGTCGTGCTTTCCTCTAAACAGATGCAGAGAAATTGCAGTAAACATCTATTTATACTGTGATGGTTGAGGGCCGTAGAGTTTGGGGAGCATGAGGAAAAAGGGAGGGCTGCCACGGTTCTGTCATCTGTTGCATTCAGGTGACAGCAGCAGAATGCTTCAGCCCATAGCAGAGGTGCAGGGCCGGGCCGGGATCACAGCATGCTGCTCAGAGGAAACATGACTGTACTTCAGGTGACAGCGTCAGCGCCAGTTACACAAGAGTTGATCTCATCTACCTTAATAAAACTAGAGACAGACCCACACCACCCAGTCAGATCCTTACAGGGGAACTTTGGTATTTTAGTGACTTCGAAACCTGCTGAGAAGGGATGAAAACCCACAGCAGGAGAGGAAGCTGATTCCTTAAAGGTCAGGACATGAGTTTAGCCAAGACACAAAGCTTCCTAGACACTGGCTGGAAGAATCTGGGTACCTTCAGGCTCCTATCAACAACACAATGATAGCAACAGTAAACTGTGAAGCTTTTTAGTTCCTTTGTTTGTGCTCACCTGGGACATGCACCACACCCACCCTGAAGCTTCACAGCCGAGCATTCTGTCCTGTGAGTCACCATGATTTGCCATAGACTGGATGGACAAAGGTGGATTCCAGGAAGCCGAGCGCTGGCTCATTCCCGGCTTCCCTCTGCTGGGAGAGCACCGAGCCCAGTTCTGTCTCAGGGGGTACGTGTACCTGCTTCCCAGGTTGCCCTTGTGCCTTTGGTCCAGTCATGCTGAGTTGGTGGTGTTTCTCTCACATGTAGGGAGTGTGTTTGCATCTTGTACAAGGAACCAGAGATCGTCCCTTCTCAGGGGAAATGGGAGTGAGACACATCGTGAGGCAAAAATTCGCACGGAGCCAGAAAAGATCCAGAATAGCAAAAGCCATCCTGATTAATAAGAGCAAAGCCCTGAACTCGAAGTGGTATTATACGGACACAAGAATTAAAACAGCATGGCATTGATGCCAGTGCAGACATGAGGATTGATGGAACAGAGCAGTGGATGCAGGGGCCAGGGGCCAAAAACTACACTGGAGCAAAGGTGGTATTTAACAGGTGGTATCAGGAAAACTGGCTGTCCTATGCTGCAGACTGGCTGTAGGCCCATATCTCTCACCATGTACTAAACTAACAGCAAAACAGACCAGACATAAATTCTAAGGCAGAAACACTTAAACCACTGGAAGATAAAATAGGGTAAAACTCTTGAAGTCATAGGCATAGCCAAGGACTCGCTGAGTGGCAAACTGTGTAGGGACTATTACAGAGAATCAACCAACAGGGTCATGTCAAACAAATGGGCTGAAAGAAATAGCTCACAGACTGAAAAAGTGAAGAGTGTGAGAGGCATTTGGTCAGCTATGTTCAAACAGAGGGCAAATGTTTAGACTAGATAGAGAGCTCAGAAAACTCGACCAATTTCTCTTGCCCAAATAAGAAACTCAATAAAAAAGAGACTTCACAGTATCAAAAGCACTCTGGAGAGTTTTCAAAAAATTAAAACTAGAAATTCCACTTGACCCAGCAATTCTCCTTCTAGGTATTTTCCTGAAAGAATAAAATACATCATATTACAGTGACATAGGCAAACCCACCTTTTATTAATGTATTTGGTACAGGATCTACTGGGTCTCACTACATAGATCAGACTCAGTAATTCTCCTGTTTTCAACTTCCCAAGTGCTGGGATTACAGGTACATAACACCACACCCAGTCTTAATTGCTGTCTCAGCATGCCCCTGGGGGCAGGGCCAGCACAGCAGGCCCACCGAGTTATTTGGCCAGCCCAACAAATCCATCTTTATGTCAGCATAATTCCTTATAGCTAAATCATGGAAGAGCCCTATTACACACAATGGAGTACTACTTTATCATAAGGAAAGACAAACTGGAGTCATTTATGGTGAAGTGGATGCAGGTTGAGGCCACAGGTTAAATGAAAGAAACACACAAGCACAGTTCCTCTTATGAGAAAAATGCAGAGTAAAATAAAGGACAAAATAAAAGGCAGATAAGAAGAAGTAGGAAGATGGATTGTTTCCCACCTGGGCTCCTGGATGGAGGGAGGGAGAGGGAGGCAGGGTAAGGAATGAGCACGAGGAATCAGGATGTGCTATCTTTTGACTTTGCACAGGGGATGGGAACATTATTACTGCAGAAAGGCATTAAAAATGGAGAGGACAAAAAGGGACCTGTCCTGTGCATGCTGCAGCTCCCCCGGGGAAAGAAAGCAACCATATGTGCTGTGTACAGGGACTAAGAATCTGAGAGAGGAAGGAAGGGGAAGGGGAAGACAGCTTGAGACGTGTTGCATGTTGGTACCAACTCCACATGCTTCATGTGAACACTATATATGGAAGATTTTTGAGCACACGAAACCCGCTGCTCCCAGGAGTTCTCCAGTGCCACGTACCACCACCCTCTGAGGCATCTGGGAGTGAGCTGTGATGTGCTTCCCTCCGGGGCCGCTCTGTCCAGCCTGGTGGCTGATGCTTCCCTTGTTCTTCTTCGCATCCAGGGCTGGGCCTACGGGAACATGGGCAGAAGGACAGGTCCCTTCTGCCCTCCCTGCTTCGCAGTGGGTTGGGCTCACCATCCTTCCAGCCATGCTTCATTCCTGCCTTCTTCCTTCTTCCTTCCTCCATTCTTCTTTTCAGAAGTATAAGACAGACATAGCGCCAAGTGCACAGTGTGCCCTGGGGCTCCTGGAGAAGGACTCGGGAACTCTAAGCCAGCGCCATCTGCTGCCGGCACAGGGCTTGTCCCGCCCAGAACCACTGGGCCTTGGCTCTGGGTCTTAGTCTTGCTCTCAGAGTACAGGCAGCTCCTGACCCTAAAGCCAAGCACTCAGCTTGGGTTTGTCCCCTGTGGACTCCTTCCTTGTGCTGCTGGCCCCGGCACTCAGTCCTCCTCACCGCAGTGCTTGATGCTGCTCTCTCTCCACTTGGAGCCCTGCTCTATGCGGGGCACTCAGCAGGCCCCACCCGCTGCCATCCCGGGCTGCCCTCTCCTTCTCTGGTGCCGCACAGATCCACCGCAGACCGCTGTGCCTGCTGCTGTAGCTGGAGGGATTCTCCCACCTTGCTTCCTCTCTGCATAATGCCAGCAGCTCTTTCTTTCCTTAGAAATCTAGGAATACTTTATGCTTCGCAGAAACCCCCAAATCCTCTCATGTATTTCCACCAAAAAAGGAAAAGAAAGAGCTGATTTCAGTCCGTGGGAGCTACTTAACAGCTGTTGAGCAGGATTAACCTTCCACTTCCTGCCTCGACAGTCAGAAGGTGACACACCTGGATGCAGACCTCAGTGTAACACGGTGCAGCTCACAGCTCCAGGTCTTCTGCTTGTGTGGCTATGACTGCCCTGAGCCTGACGGTCACTACTTACTCTCAGGGGGAGAGCTGGAATAAACACTATGTGGGGACCTCTCGAGTCCTGTGTATTATGGGAAAGAGAGAATGTGGCACAAGGGACAGAGGGTGAGACGTGGCCTTGCAGGTTCCTGGAGGCTTCCTATGCACACTTTCCTGGCTCCCGGGCAGACTGGAACAGATCTTCCTCGTTTAGAAGGTGTGTGCTTCTGGGGAAGTGACTTCCCATCTCTGAGCCTCAGCTGTCTCGTGTCTGCAAAGGGCATATTCATGCTGCTTCATATAGAGTGAGACAGCACTGGGAGTCCTGAGCACAGAAACGGGGACAGAGATTATTTAGTTAGTACTAAGGAGCTGGTGCTGCGCTTTGGCTCTTTCAGGTCCCTTCAAGAAACAAGAATTCTAGGTTCAGACCTCAGAGGGCACTGCTGGGGAGGTGGTCATTGTGGGCTTTCCCAAAGGAACTGGGTCATTTAATAGTGGACATCCAAAAGCTCCAATGAAAGGGCCAGCCAAATAGCTCAGAGGATTAAAGCTCTCTCAAGGGCCAGGGGTTTGATCAGCCCCTCCAGGGCACTCTGAGATAGCCGTTGAGACCTGGCATGGTGGCACGTGCCTGTAATCCTAGCTCTTGGGAGGCTGTAAACAGGCAAATCACTATGAATCCGATCAAGTCGTGAGACCCTGAGCACCCTGTAGACCCTTCCCTAAAACACACACACACACACACACACACATACACACACACACACACACACACACACACAAGCTCCAGTGAAAATAAATGTTCTCTTTTCCTTGTCAGGTATGCTGCTACAGTGACAAAAAGCTAACATGGGGTGATGCTGGGCGCCTCGTGCGATGTGCCTGCCTTCCCGGAGGGCTATACTAGAATTCTGCACCTGTGCACCGCACAGACCTAGTCTGAGAGCTGCTGCATCACTTGAGTGCAGCTACCACGATGGTCTGTGTATCCTCCAAATACCCCAGTGGGGACCACAGAGCCCACTGTGCCCTCGCTGGCCAGGCTGTGGGGCTGGCTGCTCCTCTGTGATCATTGCTGTGACAGCTCCAGCACAGTCATGCAGACAGGAAGCACAGGCAGTCCAATGCACAGCTGGCATCCCTCCGGAGTCAGCATCCGGCCTTCCCCAGGGCTGCTGGACCTCAGGGGTTGAGTCACAGTCTCACAGGGGTGGTGAGCACTTGCTCCTCCCTAGGGCCAGGGCATGGCCGATGGCCACAGCTGGGCTTCCTAAGTCCAGGGACCTTAGTCTCTGTGGTTGAGAAGTAAGTGGCCATGTTCACCTAGGTTCTTTCCAGGACGATGTGGCAATTCTGTAGCAGTTTTAACATTTTGAGCTAGCCCCACATCACTGCTAATGCACATGGATGGTGTGAAGTCCTCTGAGAGAGAGGGCATTACCAGGGCTTTCTCACTTGTTACTTTCTCATCTATTTATTGCTACAGAGCCCTGAGAGCCAGCATCACCTCCAGGAGGGAAAGACCCTGGGAAATCCCGCTCTGGCCCCGGCCGGGCCGCAGCCCATAGAGGAAGAGTTTGCCTTGGACAGTCTCCCACAGCATTGCCATGCACAACTCCAGCAGAACTTCATGGGGAAGAGACCAGGTGGGAGTGAACCACCTTTAGAGTCAGGAGGTGGGACAAGTCCTTCCCCTTTCTACACATGCAAGGACTCTGAGTACACAGCAGGTGGGGGCAGCTTTAGTTGCCTTTGTCTGGATGGGAAGCTCAGTTTCCAGAGTCTGGTGACACTGAGGCCACTTGAGGGATTGGTTCATGCAGGGGTGGTGAGAAATCCATGCAGGCCAAATTGCAGTCAGGCACCACAAGCAAACCTGTACTTGTATGTGTATGTGTATATTTTGATCAGTGAATTACTCCAGACATGGCGTTCCAGCGTGGCATACACTGTTTCTACATTCAAAACGATCTCTCACCACTTTTACGATGTCTTATTTGAATTAACACGATTCAAGCATTAGCTAACAAGATGCATCACCCACACAGCCCACTGCCTACGCCTAATTCACAGAGACTGCTAGGCTTGGGCCAAGACCGAGATTGCAGCCTCCCTGTGGCTCAGAAGAGCTCGGATTTGGTTTCCAGTCTTTGCTCTTCCCCTGGTACCCTGCTGTCTCCGAGGACAGTTCTGTGGGAGGAAGATGCAGGGGCTTCCTCTCTCTCCTTTTCTGGAAGTACTTGTGGGACTCATGCCCTTAAGTAGGAAGGAGATGGAGAGGGAGAGAAAGAAGAGGTAGAAAAATCACAGGGTGAAAGATGGATGGAGACAGGCAAGAGGCAAAGGTCACAGAGGAAAGCCCTGAGGTTACTTGGTGACATGCTTCCAGTTGTGGATTGGACAGGAGAGCAGCAATGTACTCATATTTCCGCTTTAGGCCTGAGATGGTTTATTCTTTCATGTAATTTTCACTTTCTTCTTTCTTTTCTTTTTTTTTTGCGTGCTTTTTAGGGAAGGGTCTACAGGGTGTTCAGGGTCTCAGTACTAGATCGGACTCATAGTGATCCACCTGTTTACAGCTTCCCAAGAGCTGGGATTATTTTCTGGTGGCCACCGAAGGTTAAGCATGAGTACTGATGAAAAGCAGACGCTGTCCCGGAGGAGGTTCAAGTCCTGTCCACATATGAGTGATGGGAACACAATGACAAGGCCTGCCAGAGGGGCGCAGCGCAGGGCCTCCTGGAAAGGGAGATGGAACACTCAGATGACCCAGAGAGGGCCAGGGCTAGGGGTGATGAAGAGCAGTCGGAGGCAGTGAAAGGGTCCCCTTTCTTAGGTCCTTGACCCCGTGGCAGCGGCAGGGTCCCAGGAGCGCAGCGAGTCTAGTTATACTCCGAAGCAAGAGCGAGCAGTGATCCTGGCTTGCCTGTGAGGGGCAGCACACTCGGCTGCTTACTTTATAGATCTGTGTCTTTGCTTTGCGTGTCCTTGGATGTTGATTAGTGTCTGCCTTGAAAAACCCAGTTTTCTAGGACAGCCTCCTGGGCCACCACAGGGCCAACCTGGGTGCCTTGGGTCCCTGGGACCCTCCCAACTAGTGGCCCCCAAAGCCTGCTTCCTCCATTTAGGAATTTTTCCCAGCTGAGGGGGACACTAGGCTGCGGGTGTCCCAGAGCAAGGACGCGGGCTGGAAGACCCAGGAGCTGATACAGAGCCTGGTCTTGCAAAACAAAAATAAAGAGCAGACTGACACAAAGAAGCAGGAGATAGGACTTTGTAAATGGGAGTGGATCCCAAAGACAGGGAGTGGGGGAGGGGAAAGGGCTTGAGAATAGTGTGCATGCTAAGCACCCGCGAAGGGGTGGGAGAGACTCTGCATGCTGTGAACGCAAACTAATAATAATAATTAATAACCAGGAAAGTGGATCTGGATGGGGTGGGGTAGGGAGAGGAAGCGGATAGAGTCAGGATACGTCAAGCTCACACCCTTTTTGCGAGGATATATACAGTAGTGTGCACTAACGAAATACCAAAAAGGAGTTTGTAGATGTAGCTCAGTTTAGGAACACTTACTGAACACGTTGGGGGATTTGGGTTCAGTCCCCAACACTAACCCGGTACAACACCCCAGGGTTCTTCCAGGCTGGGACGGAGCTGGCCATGGGTCGTGGCGCGCGGGGCCTGCAGCTCAGGACCCCGCTTGTGCTTTCCTGTCCGGATTGACTCCGCGAACCTTTATGAAGGCGGGCTGGCAGGAGCGGCTGCGCGACTTTGGACAAGCCCTGGATCAAGTGGAGCAGGCTCCATGGAGAAGGCCACAAGTCCTACTCGGAGGGGAAGCTGCGCGCCCCCTGGCGGCGTCTCGGGGCACTGGAATAACCCGGACGGGATTTCTAGGCTCGGAACCACAACCGGACCCTTTAGGACCTACTTTGCGTGGCTGGAAACCGGGCCTTGGTGCCTCCTAGGAGCTCGTGAGAGGCAGCGGGGCTCATCTGCAAACCTGGCGCAGGCCCGGGCCCGCTCCCGGCATGCCCCTCCCGTGGGTCCGCGTCTGGCGCCCAGAGCTCCGTGGACGCTCAGGGCCTCTGCGCAGGCAATGCTGCTGTCACACTTTCCACCCTAGACTGAGACGCACCAGCACCCCCGTCAGTGCAGGCCCAGTTTCCACCTAAATCTTCTCGGCAACCCGTGGGCACAGTGCGGGCCCACTGCACCGTGTGACCCACAGACCCCGCAGAATGCAGCTTCCCAAGTGCAGGGTTTTGCTTTCAGAGGGGAGCAACTCCCTCTTCTCTCTCTGGCACCAGAGAAGCCAAGGAGCATAAGCTGGGCCCCAGGGGCCAGGCCCTGGGTTGCTTCGCAGAAGAAACGGGAGCAGCTGGAGCAGAAGCTCTAGAGCAGGACGTGTGAAGACACAGTGGTCTGCCTTCACCCCTCTCCCTTCTGAGCCTTCCTGCAAGAGACCCTCGCCCTCCTGTAGAAAAAGGGAACTGTGTCCTCCTCCCTGGATTTGAATACATCCTCCCTCCTTTCCAGGCCCTTCCCAGTGGGGTGGGGCCTGCCACTTTGCTGCCTGTAGCTGCTTCTAGCATAACAGATGTGACTGCACCCAGGCTGGGATCTGGGAACTGCCCTGCTCCATTTAATCTCAGGAACAGGAGGTCCAGAGCAGGGGCTGCTGGCTGTGAGTTGGGAGCAGAAGAACCTAGTCCAGGGCCAGCATCTTCCCAATATAAGGGGCATCGGGCAGGGAACAGGTAACACACGCAAACACGCACACAGAAGAACAGAGAAGAGAAGAGGGCTCGGAACAGCTGCCCGTGCTCGAGGGAAGCGCCACGCTGCACAGGCCCAGGACGCTGCCCCCCTGTCCTTCTAGGAGCTACAGGAGCCTGGGCAGAGGCCAGAGGTCTTATGTTGAATAGTTACTGCCACTTGCAAGGAAGCCCCAGACTCTGTTTTCTCTCGGTCACTTTCAGAGTAGGGTCACTGACTCACAGACAAGTGATTGAGGCAGTCAACGGAAGTATGGAAATGGGGTGTTATGTTAAGCAGTTTCTTAGTGTGGAGAAATCTCCTCACATGGCCTTCTACTGTTAGCAGATTTATTTTTTATTTTATTCTATTTCATTTATTTCATGGTACTGGGGATCAAACTCAGGACCTTGCACACATTTATTTTAATTACTTTTGTATACCTTAACTGCTCTTGACTGGCTAAAAGGTAGGGTACGGATAAAAAATCTGAGCAAAACCAAAAAAAAGAAAGAAAGAAGAAAGAAAAAAGAAGAAGAAAAGAAAAAAAAATCCAAACTGCAAAGATCGGGCAAAATTTTCAGAGTTTTCTCAGACAAGGTCCCTCTCTAACTCCTCAGCAGCCTGGCTTCAGAGGAAATGTACAGGTGGACTGGACTGATCTGCAAGCCAAGGATCTTCTGGGTGCACTGGTGAACTGGGGCAGTTTGCTTACCCTCATGGTATTCATTTTCCTTCCATCCCTAAAATGAAGTGCTTTAGCCTTAATTCATGCTCGTGAGGTTGTTGCTTCAGTTGGTTTACATAACTAAAAATAAAAGTTTGAAAAGAACAACGTTCTCTTTCCATAGAATCTGTATTATGACTTGGGAGAGCTACAGTGAGTGAGTAATTCAGAGGATGACAGAGGGAATCAGGCCAGAAGGTGGGCTGTGTTCCTGTCTCTCCAGAGACAAGAACTGGAGCTTGGTTTCTATTCTACTGGTACCTCTGGGTGGGTAAGAGGTGTTGCTTGAATAAGGAAAGAAGAAGTAGAGAAAGAAGCTGGAATGTTACAAATCTGAAAGTCTTTTTTTTGGCAAAGAAAAGAGGTGCTCACGAAAATTCTTTCATCAGACCTTCTCCTTTGGTGGTAGATTTATTGATCAGATGCTTATTGATCACCTACTACCAGGCACAATTCTTTGGAGCCTTTGGGATGCTTCAAGATCTCTGCCATCCGGCAGCCCCAATTTAGGCTCGAGAGCTGTCATTATCCGGTAGTGTCTCTCTTTCTTCTTCCTTTATATGTGGTACACAGCACTTATTCCAGGGATCAGAGCAAATGTCACTTCTTTTCTCACCGGAATGGCAGAAAAATAGTCTACATTTCCCATGTTGTATGAGGCAGATTGTGTTTCTAATTCCTGGTGGGATATCCCCTGTGCATTCAACAGACAAGATGCAGATTGAGTTCACACTGGAAAGACAGTAAAGGACAAGCCCAGACCAACACCAGTAGTTGGCCATACTCTTTTTTTGTTGTACCAGGAATTGAATTCATGATCTCAAGCTTGCCAGGCAGTCACTGTTCTGCTGAGCTACATCCTAGCCCCTGGGTTTGGCATGTTCTTATAAAACTTCTTGTCTTTGACTGAGTCCCAGCCACTGAGCTTTGGTTTCTAAGCCTCAAAGTAGAAGCAATGATATGTAGTTCTGTCTGTGGGCTCACAGTGGGCCCCATGAGAAGGCTCTTCCACCAGGCTTGTACAGTTGGACATAGGTCAGTAGTTTTATTTGTACAATAAAGTGAAGGAGATAAAACCAGGACTTCGGGGATTATAAGTCACTCAGATTCCTATAAGGAAGGCATTTTGGGAAGGAGATAATTGTAAGAAAGTTCTGTCTTATGTCTGCAAATGCTAATTATCTCATTAATAAAAACAACAATGGTCAGGGTACTGTTTTATGCCTGTAATCCTAACACTCTAGGAGACTGAGACAGGAAGTTTGCAAGTTTGAGCCCAGCCTGGGTGACTTGACAGAGAGAACCTGTCTCAAAACAAGAAACAGGGAGAGCTTAGTGTGCAGGCCTTGCACTTAACCTCCAAGACCCCAAACTATGACTTGATGTTGGTCTTTTGCACTCTTGCATGATTATAAAAAATGTTCCTCATAATATCTGCTTCAATATCCACACAGAGATTACCCTGTGATCCCGGGTCACTGAGCCCCGCCTCAACCCGGAGAGGGCAGCAGTGAAGACGAGGAGGATTTCACCTTTGATGAAGATCTAGGATCTGTATTCTAGCCTTATTCCAGTAACTCACATTTAAAAGGCCATGGCTCCATCTGTCCTAGGCTGCCTACAGCAGCTGGAGGACCATTACTGGGGATGTGGAGACCTCTGTGGCTGGCCATGTCCATGTAGTCAATTAACACTTTCTTTGCATTTTTTTTTGTCTTTTTGAGACAGGATTTCACTATGCAGTTCAGACTGGCTTTAAACTCACTTTGCGGCTCAGGCTGGCCTCGAGCCCTGCAGAGATTCTCCTGCCTCAGCCTCTGGAGTGCAGGGATGGTAGGCGTGCTCCACCATGCTCCGCTTGCACCCTGGTTTTGTATCTGTGGCCCCTGGAGCTTCGGTGGAGGAGATCTGCCTCCCTTCTGGCTCTGATGCCTGTAGGATCACAGTTAGGTCAAAATTTCCCTAGAACCACATGGAGCACTTTCTGTCTGTTCAGAATAAAGAGGTTACTCTGCCTTTGGTTATAACCCTCATTTGGCTTTATATTTGATTTTTTTCTGAAAGAGGTCAAAGTGGTCTGGGGCTGAGATCTGCAGGGTCGCCCTGCAGCCCCTGCCAACAAAAGGACACCCCTTTCTGCTCCTACACAGGCACATGCCCATGCTTTGCCTGCAGCTCTGCCATCACCAGGGTATTAAGAGACACTTACCTGCATTCCTTCGGAACACGCAGAAGCAAACCATGAAAAGAAAGACGCCCCTCATGCTTTCGTGGAGCCCCAGACCACCCTGTCCTTCTGTGCAGGAAGCAACTCTGGGGAAGGCTGAGGTGGAGTGGGGCGGGGGTGGAAGAGCTGGGAGCTTTATAAGTTTTTGAGAATGAACATATTTATGTGCTCTCCTGAGCAAGGCCGTGGGCAGAAGGCATGAGGTATTCTCCCCTTCTGCCTAAAAATAGAGTGGCTTTTTGCTGATCCCTGGAAACAGGGTTGACCAATGGTTGATAGGTGGAGCACAGGAGGGTGAAGCAGAGGGAGAGGGAGAGGGGGAGGAAGAGGGAGAGGGGGAGGAAGAGGGAGAGGGGGAGGAAGAGGGAGAGGGAAGCAATGTCAGAGATGGCCACTTGCTGTCAAGTGTGACACAGGCAATGGAGACAGAACAGTAAAAGACCTATGTGCTCCCCGTCTTCAGAGAACTTGCCAATGGGCAGCACGTCCTGTGCTGGAGTATACACTAAGGTGATGGCACAGGACACACTTTGTCCCGTGTCTGCAGCAGCAACAAAGGTTTGGAATGTTTTTCAATGCATTGTTCATGCAGTCCACAGAACCCATGTGAAATAGCACATTATGGCAGCTGTGGAACAAAAATGAATTGTCACACAACAGTGTGAACAGAAAAGCACGGCCGCAGCAATGGGCCTCTGACTACACTGCGTGCAGGAGGAAGGCCAGGTGTGGTAGCCCAGCTAGTCCAAACATTTGTTAAAGCTGGCTGTTGACTTTAAGCAGAATGTTGTCATCTTTGGGGAAGGTGGTCACATGCTCCCCTGGGCTGACGAAGGTAGGGAGGCAGTCGTCTTGTGCAGGACATGGTGCCTCAGAACCAGGGTCCATGCCCGTCTGGGCCCACCGTGCTCTTGGAGGCCCATGGGTGCAGGCTGCAGGTCTGCTGCTGTTCTACCCCAGTGTCCTTAGGGAGCAGAAGGAGCTCGGCAGGAGGACTTCTCCCGCAGCTCTGCACAGCACGTGCTGTGTGAGACACCCTGCTGATAGTTACATACTCCCCCTCACTTGACTTTAGTCTGAAGAGCGTTTGTGCTTATTTCTCTTAAAAGCTTCTTAATAAAAAGTGAAGGTGGAACGCAACTGTTGCATACCCTTCTCCAATACTCTGGGACCATGGACAGCAGTTTCTTATTAACCCTTCCAGGGTTTTTGTTCATTTACAAGCATGTTTATGAATTTGTTTTATATATATTGACAGGACTTATGTATGATTTTGAACTTGCTGTTTTTGGTTAGTATATATCTTTGAGAACTTTTTAAGTGAGTACATGGAAATCTTTCTTATTTTTGCAATCATTGAGATACTTCTTGTAGGCCATCTTCCACCTTATTTAACTAGTCTGAAACAAATATATTTGACCTTGTGTCTCAGGTGGAAAATATGTTCCATAAAGGAGAGAATTGCTCCAGGGCCAACAATGCAGTCATCTAACCACAGAGAAGCTCTGAGTCTGAGCAAAGTGTGCATTACAAGAATTCTTGTTTGACAAAAATGCTAGCATGTAAATTACAGCAGTGAGTCATGTTTAAGAAGTTATCTTTCTAAATTAGACAATAAAGTGTGTTTTACACTTTCATATTCATTCTTTCTCTATAGTCACCTTATTTGGAAAAGTGATTTTGTTTTGTTTTGTTGTTGTTAGTGTTGTTTTGGTGCTGGGGGTTGAGCCCAGGGTCTCGCATATGCAGAGCAGCTGCTCTACTAGGCATTCTGTGCTCCACCCTAGAAAAGCGCTAAGGCAGAGGCTGATTGTGCTTTTTCTGTCCCACGGCCACTAGTCAATTAATTATGAGATCAAAGCTTTCGAATTTTCTGTAAAGTTGGAAAATTTAAGAGGTATTTTGGAAAATCAGTTCATTTAAGGGAATAGATGTTCATAGTGCTAAGTTCTATCATCCAGCATCTCTTCCAGACTTAAATCTATTTCGACATCACCAGCTCAGAAAGCAGCTCCTGAGGAAGAACTGCATAAATGGTCCTAGGAATAAGGCTCCTCCATCCCAAGATGAGAAACTTGGACACCAGGCTCTTTGACTAGTCTCATTAACATGTGGTCACAGATTCTTAGGTTGATATAATTATAGGGCTGAACAGAGCTGTAGCTCAGTGCTTCTAAGAACACATGCAATCAGCAAGTCTGACGTATGTTAGACTCAGTCATGGAAAAGGCAGTATAAAGAGGAGAGAAAAGGTACCCTGGGCTGCAAGCAACGTGTAGGGTTTTCATAAATGAGTAGCCCAAATTGTAAGTAAAGAGCAAAATAAAAGGAAGAGCACAGGAAGTATGGAGGGGAACCTTTCCAGAGGGGCAGGGATCAGGAGACCAGGGGAGGGAGAGAAGAGAGCAGGGCAGGCAGTGAAAACAGTAAGACATGTTCTGTGCATGTGCAGGATTCACACAGGAATGTGATCATTATTGAGTTGGAGAAGAGCTTGAAATATCATCCGTACTTCTGAATACACTGAGCAGAGGACTGAGGCCACTGTTCACCATTTCCCCATAGTTCCACACCAAGTTCTTACCGCTTGCCTCACAGACCTGTCACTGCCCTGCTCCACAGAATTCATCCCAGGAGGTAGGGTGAGCCCCTGCCACCCATGATTTTTGTCATGGGAGATGCCTGAGCCTGGCCTTAAGACATGCATCCATTTGGCTCCCCCAGGGAAGGTGAGCACATGTTTACCAACTCATGAATTCCTCATTGCTACCAACAAACTCACTCATTGATTGTCATAGTATCTTTTAATTAAAAGGACAGTTTTATCCATTGCTCTTATCTGGAGTTAAGAAAAGCATCATTAACACAAGTATTATAGGAATTCATTAACTCTTTGCTTTTATTTTACTTTACAGTAAAGGAGGAGCTGTAACTGGCTGTGACATTTGCCTTGGATGAAAGGGAGAAGGCAGTGTCATTCCGGCAACTGAGAACAAGGCACTCAGGACAAAACTGAGGAGCCCAAGGAAGCAGATGGGAGGCAGGATGGATCCTGTGTATGGCTTTGCTCTCCTGACAGCTTGGAAGGACAGGCCTGATGCCTCATACAGAACCCTCCACAGCCCCGAGACCACACAGAGCCATCTATCAGTCCTCCGAGGCATGGTTACTGCCCATCACAGGACTGTCCTCTGCTTTTTGTGTCTGAGCACCAGTTCCCAGTGGTAAAGTGGCTGCTGTTCAGCTTGCTCTGGAGAATTTGATCTACCAAGAAAGGGGCAGGGCAGGGGGCTGGAGAGATGGCTCAGTGGAATAAGTGCTTCCCTGGCAAGTGCAAGGGCCTGAGTTCAATGAAGTACAAGGGCCTGAGTTCAATGGAGTTCAATCCCATTCCTGTGAAAAAGAAAGAAAGAAAGAAAGAAAGAAAGAAAGAAAGAAAGAAAGAAAGAAAGAAAGAAAGAAAGAAAGAAAGAAGAAAGGGGCAGGTCAAAGGGTTGGTAGATAGCTCAGCAATCTAAGTGCCTGCATGGCAATTGCAAGGACCTGGTTTTGATCCCCAGTTTTGCAACAACAACAAGAAAGGGACAGGTACTGCACTAATCCACCCGGTCTCTTTTCGTCGGGACACCCTGCCTTTTATGTTGTTGTTACTATTAATGGATTTCTTAAGAGCAGTCGGGTCATTTTTTGTAACTCCATAAATA
Organism: Ctenomys sociabilis; assembly: GCA_004027165.1. NCBI lineage: Eukaryota > Metazoa > Chordata > Mammalia > Rodentia > Ctenomyidae > Ctenomys > Ctenomys sociabilis. The sequence goes on along the minus strand of PVKA01009629.1, from coordinate 38,754 downwards.
AGGGTAACCTCAGGGTAGGGCTGCAGTGACTGCTGCCTGTGTGGATGGATGGGGAGGAGAGGTTAGGTGCGGCTGGCCGTGTGGAAGCCAGGTGGACGGAGGACTGGCTGCACCTGCCCTCCCGGCCCACTCCTGCCCCGCAGGCCCTGGGAAGGAGGAAGAAATAGACCTCCCGATGGGCAGGAAACTCTGAGGGGCGGATGAGGCAGAGGGATCAAAGCTGCAGGTGTCTCTGAAGGGCGCAGTGGGAGGGAGGACACAGTGTCCAGGTGGGCGTAGGGCCAGAGGCGAGGCGGTCAGCCCTGCCAGCCAGGCTCTGTAAGTGCCTGAGGTGGCCGCCTTGCTGCAGACACCTTTCCACCTGGGCACAGCTGGTGTCCAGGAAGCCTTGGCACGGCTGAGGCTGGTCACGTACTCCTCGGCCTGTGAGGGAGCAAAGGCCTGGGACTCCTGGGTGCCTGGGGCGGAGCCGGCCTGGGAGTCCTCTGTGCTGCCTGTGCGTCTCCAGACAGAAAGGCAAACGTTACCCTGCGAGGGCCTGTGTCTGTAGGAGTCCGAGCCGTCTCCAAGCTCTCCTGGGTAACAGGCTTTATAGCAGAGCTTTTGCTTTATCAGTGTTTGCAGCACCTACGTGGCATTTACACTCATCCTGGGAAGGTGTCTGTGTGCCTGATGCAGCCTCAATCTTCTCTTTGGCCCCTGGCCCTCCCCACACCCCCTGCACATCCACATCTCCCTTTCCCCAGTTTCATTCTTGCCCTATTATCTTAATGAGAAAAAGTTATTTCTTAGGTTAAATTTATGGCTTTTCTGGTGTTCTGCAAGTCTACTACTCAATCACTGTATAAACAAAGATTAAAATACAGGTATATTTATCCTTAAGGAAATCATTTTATTCTTTAAATCCCATTTAAAATTAAGAGTAATGGGGCCGATGAGATAGCTCAGTGGTCTAAAGCACCTTCTTAGGCAAGCTTAGGCAAAGCTCAGGGACCACGGTTCGATCCCGGGCACCACATGCCACATCAGGCCAGACCTCAGGGTGGGCTGAACCTGCCATAAAAAAACCCCCAAAAATTAAAATTAAGAGTAATGTATTTTAAAGATCAAATAATTAAAAATCACCCATAATTTAAACATTGGAATCTTCATTGGTTTTGGACACATTTTACAAATAATTTTACAGCAAATATATGCACATTTAGGCTATTTAATTCCTAGGACAGAAACCTATCTGGTCATTTTCATCTTTTGCACTTCTATGGGTTTTCAATTGCACATGTGTACACTGATGCTAAGTGATATACACTGTTTTAGGTAGCAGGACCATAGCATGTAAAGTGATTCTTCTACGGTGAACACTTGGAATTTTTTCAAAAAGTTCTCAAAATGTTGGGTTGAACTAGACACTAAGGTAAAGAACATGTAGGTGTCAGTTTAAGACGTGCTGTAAGGGTTATTTTCCTGGTTTTTGGCGAGAAGAATTTCCCTCACTGTGCCGGAGGCTCCTGGGACTATGTGTGATGGACTTGAAGCCTACCCGTCCTCCAGAAGTGAAGGTGCACACGAATCGCATTGCAGAGCGAGGCCCGCCGAGGAGCGCGTCCCGACCCGTGCCATGCCATCTTCCCTGCCCCGTCAGTCATGTCTCGGGATGTCTGTGGAGCCTGTAGACAACATTATGCAACACAGCAACCATTGTTGAATTCTTTTTTTTTTTTTTTGTTAATATGATCATTTAAAAAAGCTCACAATGGTCCTCCTGCTTTCAACCTCCCCAGTGCAGGGACTATAGGTGTGTACCCCCACCCCCGTCCCAGTGGCTGGCTCAGCATGCCTGGGAGAGGGTTGGGTGCAGCTTGCGGTGTGGGGGATTGAACCCCTGTCCCTGCACTTGCCTAAGCAGATGCTTAATCTGTTGAGCTATCTCATAGGCCCTATTCCTTTTGTTTTGTTTGGTGAAGTTCTGTATCATTTCTGATTTTTTTTTTCTTTTTACCCTTTTACTATTTTCTGTTCTCTTTAGATGCAAAAGAGACACAGTAGGTTAAAGCCTGGAAGGGTCCTTGGTGACGTTATTTCTTGCAACCAACAAAATTCCAATCTGACAGGATTGCTGCGCCCTACATCCGCCTCCCCAAGAGGGGGGAATGCTTTGTTCTGCACAGTCTTTGGCACCCCCTCCCTTAGTTTTCTTTGCTGTACTTATTTATATTGTTCCTCCAATATAGGAAACAAGCTCTTTTCTTGACTCATTGCCAGTTGCAGCTCCCCCTTGGGAAAGCCCATGGCCCCGCAGATGCGGGCGGCTCCCTCCCTCACACTGACAAACCCTTCAGGTCTAGCTTCTTTCTCAGGGAGACTTTCCACCAGTTCTGTCTCTAAAACATCAATCCTCTGCTTGGCAATTTATTTTCTCCATTAGTTTTCTCCCTTTGTCACTTTCTAACAGCAGATATATCTTGCTCTGGTCTGTTCCCACGGCTCCAATGATTCCAATGTAAGCTACACGCAGGCAAAGACTTTATTTACTATTGAGTTCCTTGCACCTAGAGTAACAGCAGAGACAGAGAGGTTGAGGTGTTCAGTTAAGTGAGGGAGGAGAGCGACCACAGCGTTTAAGGACAGTGGAGGTGGAGTTACACGGGCTTCTTACAAGAAAAGCTGTGGATTTCTCTCAGTCATCTCAACTTTATTCCTCCTTTTAATATTTCTCATGCAGACGCACATCCCCTCATTCTGCTTTCATGCATGATCGTTGCTTTTACTCCTACCCTCCAAAAAAGCCAGAGCTGCCTTGAGGAAATGGCTGTGCACGTCCCTGGAGGAGCCAAGCACCCACACACTATGTCCACCCTGGAAACCAGTCAAGGAGCCAGGGGCCCGGACACTTAAAGAACTGTGGGGCTAAGAAAAGGTGGAAAGATACAAGAGATCCTTGCCTGACTCCAGCCAGTGTCCCGTCCTGACTTCTCATGTCACAGTGCTTCCTGGACTGCCTTCCAGGATGCAGGGCATTCTCTGTCTTCCTTAAGCGGTTCTATTTCAGGTAACTCACTTGCAGCCCACCTTCTCTCTCGCCACCCTCTTCCACTGTTTCCCTACCTTCTGTGGCTCCCTTGGAGCTTGGCATTCCTTCCTCTCCCCTCCACAGAAGGGATTGTAGATTCATTGCCTGATAGAAAGCTCTTTCTGTTATAGGTGTTTCCATCTACTAGAAGATGACTTCATCATGATCTCTTACCCTCCTCCATCTGGTGGGACTTGCAAAAGCTTGTTCAGCTTCTCACAGAGCATCTTTGAATGTTCAACCTGAACATTCCACAGGTGATCTAACTCTCCCTGTGTTTCCCTGCACTGGCTGTAGCCTTGATGACCGTAACCATATTCTGTCCCTTTGCCAATGCTCTTCCTTGTCACCTTGAGTCTATTCTGTCTCCTTTAGTCATGATGCATGTCCTTGAATTTGACTGTGGCAAGTGTCCCTTATTTCATCTTGCTGTCTCTAATCTCATACAGTTCTAGTGTATTCATAGTTCTATTGCTAGAATGAACATTCAAAGCTGAAAGTTGCATCATGTTACTCTTGGAGCATCTGTTGTCCTCTTGTCTGGCATTCCAAGCTCTCTTGTACAATCTCTTCCATTTGTTTTCTCACCACACCCCATTTCTTAACCTCACTGTTACTGTAGATTAACCTCTCTCTTCTGAAGCTGCTAGTCTCTGTATTTACTTAGCCATATACAGCTTTTTGGCTAAGTTTTTTTTTTTTTTTTTTGGGTCTTTTGCTTTTGTGTCTCGATATCTTTCTATGAATTGAAGCTTCTGATTAAAAATATTTTTTCAACTTTAAAACAATCTTTATTCATTTCTTTGTTTGGTACAGGGTCTTTCTACATATCTTGGACTCATAGTGATCCTCTTGTCTTGGCCTCCTCGGCACTGGGATTACAGGCATGCATCACCACACCTGGTCTTGGTGGCTGGCATGGCACCTGTGCTTCCATGGCCAGCACGGCACGTGGTGCCAGGGATCAAACCGAGGTCCTTGTGCTGGCCAGCAGGCTCTTAGACCACTGAGCTATCTCCCCAGTGCTGATTAGAAATCTTTACTCTTTCCTTTGCTTTAATAAATTCCTAATCGTCCTCTAGAGCCCCTGCCAAATTTTTCTAGGAATGGGTCTGTTAATTCTTTGATATCTGCTGCATATTTGCTAGAATATATCCACATTATAGCTTATATGGTATTGCATTATTCTTATATGGTTAGATGTTCCTCTTCCTACTCAGTTTCAGTTTACATTTTTCGGTGCTTAAAACAAAAGAAGGAACCAAGGATACTTGCTAAAGAACAGAGCACATTATCTCAATGCTTTTCTATGAAAGTTTATTACATTCACATCCACCAGAAGGGACCGTGCAGCTCTGAAGATGTGCGCCTCGATCTAAGGTGCCTCCTTAGGTTCACGTGCAGGCAGGCGCTGGTGCTTATTTTGTCGCAGTGAGATGCCTGGCGAGTACGGCGTTACCTCTTCCCTCCCTCTGGAGTCGCCTCTCCAGATCTTCTCCCGCTCCCGCAGCAGGAAGAGGTCCCCGAGCAGTGGCCAGCGGGCTGAGCTGGGCTTCAAGGTTCGCAGCAAGTCCTGCGCAGACAGCAGGCGTCTTTCTTTGCTGAGCAGTAGCCTACTTGTGTTTCCATATAGTTACAAAATTCTTGACAATGGCCTTCGCTTCTTACACAGTTGACGATTTTGAAATCTGGTTCCGGTTCTGTATAAATAAATACCCACTATTAACCTCCTTAAACCACCTAAAGAATCAAATGGGGCCTTCTAGCCCTTAAGGACTTGGCGAGGAAAACACAAGCAATTTGAAGAGCAAGATGAAAGACAGACAGTGGGAAGCAGGAGGAGAGATCTTTGGTAAATGCCACTGGGATCCAGAGATGTGGGGAGGGGACAGAGGCAAAGCGAAAAGGAATAAACAGAAGAGGCACCTACTCCCTTCAGTAAAAGTGACAGTTATGTCCTACACATGCATCCTAATAAAAGGAGAGGATGTAGTGGTGGCTGTGAATAGAAAATGGCTTTTTCCGAAATGGCTTACTATACTTCATGGCTTCAATTCCTAAACTATAAAAATAATTCCAGGTGTAGGTTCTGGTCCCTCTACATCTTCTCAGCTCATGCCTCACCCACTGGGAGTAATAATCCAGGCTCACAGTGCTGTTAGACCACATGGCATACCACAGCGGAGGCTCACTATTGAGCCTGCCTATATGTGTAGAGCAGTAATGGCATTTCATTTTTCTCTTTCATTGGGAAGCAAACTCATAGTGAGTCCTTTATGACTGGAGGCCAGTTCCAGGGGGGACAACTCTTCTCCACCTCACAGCACCAGCATGGATGTCTGCCCATCTCACCCATGCAACGTTTATAGAGAAGCAACATCTTGCATTTGGCGCTCGACTTACCAGGGTAAGGTGGAGTGCGCGGTGGTAGGTAGCGTTTTACTCTGTGGTGTAACAGAGACCTGTTTGTTCCTTGTCCAGAAGATCCTTCCTGGGTATTATTGCGAGCCTCCATGCCTGCCCAACCAAGAGTATGGGCTTGGAGCAACCCTGTGGAGAGGTTAAGGCACAGCAGAGGGCGCTCAGAGTGCCGCATCTGGCAACTTCCAAGGATGAGAAATCTCTAAGGTGTTGGAAAGGGGAGTGGTGGGAGGGCAAGGTGGAGGGTACAGTGTCAACTGTGTGTGTACACATTTGTGCATGTGCTGCCCGCAACCAGGGAGAGGACAAAGGGGAGACACATACAGAGAGAGAGAACTGACAGAGAGAGAGAGGGGCAGAGATGGAGAGAAACATGCAGAAACAGAGACAGGGCAAGAGATACAGAGTGAGAGAACAGAGAGGGAGAGGGAGACGGAGACACAGAGACAGAAAGACAGAAACAGAGAGACAGGGAGAGGAAGAGAAACAGAGTGGGGGATACAGATCAAGACAAAGGGAAGGGAGAGAGAGAGAGACAGAGAGAGACAGTAAGAAACACACGCGTGCGCACACACACACACACAGACACACATACAGAGAGAGAGCGTGTTGGTGTGCGGAACAGTGAGCGTGAGCAGTCCGAGAGGCTTGTCCAAACCACAGAGAGCCCTTGCCTTGGCCTTTGCCCACACAGTTGTTGAAATCCCTGCTATGCTGAAACACAATGTTAAGATGAGCCCCACCCCCACCCCTCGGGAACGCAGGGTCTAAGAAGCCATCCAGTCATCTCAGAGACTTTGGTCCCGAATCTCAAACAGGAAGAGGCGTCTCTCTTCCCATCCTGGCCCCAACACTCACAGTAACCTCTACAGAGCACACTGGCACCCAGGTCCAGGCCCTGCTCCGCTTTACCTGGGCACAGCAGGGCCACCAGGAGCAGGCCACCGGCTGAGAGCAGCAGGAAGGGTCTGAGCTCCATGTCTGGAGGAAGGACTGCGCCTGCGCGGGTGCTGGGCAGCGCAGGCCCTTTTGTAGGCTGGGCTGGTGAGTGGGCCTCGAGCCAGTAAGTGCAGCAGCTGGGGCGTGCTCTGGGTCACAAGGGCACAGGAAACTGCATTACTTTTCTGCAGTTTGCAGAACAGACACTTCAGGTAAGTTTTCAGGAAGTGAATAATATACCTGAATACCTTGGGTGGGTTTGGAAGGCAAAGGAGAATACAGCAGCAAGGCAGGAAGTAGAAGAAAGGCATTGGGAAGCAGAGCCAAGACGCTGTTGTCACAAAACGTCCAGTTTTCTGCAGTGCTTCTCAGCACCCTGGCTAGCCATATGCACAGTGACATGAACGAAGCTGCCATCTCACCCCCCGGGCATCCTGTGTGTGGATCACACTGACAGTGTAAAAAGTCCTGCATGAAGCGGAGAAGCACACAGACACCTACTCCTGTGTTCTGGTCACTGCTGCTATAAAACGTTCTGCAGTTGAGTAAGAGTTTTCTTTTATAATGATAACAGGAAAATGCTGCTTTTTCTTTTATCATTTATCTTCTTACCAAGCAGGAGTTTGTGTCTTACCTGAAGCCTGCAGAACCCAGGTAAAGGGTTCCAACTATGCCAACATGACAATGGCTGTTGTTCTGTGGTTTTCCAGAGATGGGACATCTGATAGCCATCAGCAGCCTCTGGGAGGGTCATGAACGTCTCTCAGTGTGTTTTAGTGCCTGCAGATTGGGGTTCAAATGGCAGTAATACCTTGGACCATCTCTGTAAATGAGCATTCTTACATTTATCTGGAGAAAGGTGAACGTAAAGAGAGAAAAGGGCTGCGAAAGTAGCAGCTTGCATGTGCGAGGAAGCCCCGAGCAGGCCCAGGTTTGGCCGCGCAGCCTGCGTGAGCACCAGGGTCGGAGCGGTGGACTCTGTAATCACTGCTTCTGTTCTCTGGATAGAACCATGGCTCTGGAGCTTGGAGGTGCCGGTCCAGGAGGACCGGCATCTGTCCCGCCCTTTGATGCCTCAGGCAATCTTTCAGGTACTGGAGGACAATAGTAGAGGCCATGAGAATGTCACAGCAACTGGCCCAAACATTCTGTTCTCACTTTTGCCAGAGCATTTTGTCAGGTGACAGTGGAAAAAAGAAGATGGTTAGGAAAGCAGCTAGGGGAGCACAACCCCAGTGTATAGGAGCAGTGGCCTCCGACGCTGACACTGGGGTGGGATGACGGCAGTTTATAACAGTTTATTATGCATTTTATAAAGAAGCAGAAGAGAGGATCAACGAGTTTTGAAGATGGCTGTTCTGTGTACCTTGATTTGAGCATTGCACATTGTATACATTGATCAAACTATCACACTCAATCAAATAAACGTGTAGAATTTTCACGTCACTTAAAAAATAGGAAAGAGAAAAAAACTAGCAACTCTTGGTGGTCACGGAGAAAAATGAACACGGGTTTTCATAGGAGTAGTACCACACTTTCCCCTGCCTGGTTTTTTATTCTTTTTGCCTGAGTTTACATAAATGAGCAGCCCTCTGGCTCCTTGCCATCCTCAGTAGGTAGCAGGCTCTCCTCTTGGACTTGGCAGTCACGACCCTGCGCCTGCCTAGTGCGCGCTGAAGAAATCTAGAATCAGGGACTCAAGGGAAGGGCGCGGTGGAGTCTGTCGGGTACGGCGCTGTTACGTGCAGGGTCGACCTAGTGCGTGGGTTGCCAGGGCCTCAGTCCAGCCCTCCCCCCCACCTCGTTCCTGCCCCTGAAACCCCTGCCTGTAGCTCCAGATGACCCTGGGAGCCTCCTGAGGGAGGCCCTGGATGCTGGCTGTGTAGGCATTAGGTAGATCGGTATTCCCCAGTGTGTTCGCAAAACTATGACACTCCTCACTTTCAGCTGGGCTCTTCTTGCGGAGGAAAGCTTTCCCCCAAACCAGCGGTCTATCCTGCACCCATCCCCACAGCGGTCCCCAGGTCCGCTTCTAGCGCCGCACTGCTCTCTGCTGCCCTCTGCTGGCCGCACCGCCAGCTCCCCGCCCCCGCCCCAGGGTCTGAGAACTCAACCCTGTCAGTCTCCTGCGTTTCGCTTTGGGGTCGGAGGATTTTGAAATATAGTGCATTTCTAGCAAAGTGGATTTAATACTGGTTTATTTTTCTCTTTAATTAAGTATAGATGTATAGCTCCCAATTTCTGCTGGAATTTCTGATCAGAAAACTAGTGTCTTCCAGATAAATTAGCATAATTCAAACAAACAGGAAATGATGGATGTTTTACTTTGGCTCATGGGTAATCTATATACATATATACATATATATATACATATATATATATACACACATATATGTATATATATATATGTATATATGTATATATAATTTGTTTGTTAAGCCTTTACAATATCCAGCCTCACGCTTAACCTTTGTTATTCGACCCCTAAAGCGCACCTGCGGCAAGGCACTGTGGGGTGCAGGAGGCCAGAGCCTGTGTCCCCCACAGCCTCCACGGTGGTGGCTGCTTTCCGAGCAGGAGCAGCTTCCTCCCGTGAGTGGATCCGAGACGCTCCGCTGCCCTCCAGCTGCCAGGCTCTGGGCAGCGCCCACGGAGTCACTGTCCCTTGACGTTCAGCGGGCTGTAAGCCCAGGGCTTCAGACAGCAGGCGTAGGTGTTGGGACACCTGGAGATCTTGCGTTCCTGGCTTTTACACCGTCTGCGGCAGCGAGCAGTTCCGTAGCCACATATTCTGTCCACTTCCAGCTCGCTGCTCACTGGATGGCAGGAAAAGTCTGGATCATGCGCTGTGCCCCCGAGGGCCGCCGTCCAGGCTGAGCCCTTCCCCTGCCGCACCCTCCTCCACTTTCCTAACTCCTTAGCCTCCCACCCAGCAGAATTTCTCTCCAAAATATACAACTGTCTGTATCACATCATTTCTTAAAATCCCTGCACCCGCTGAGCGGTAGATTTCCATTAAATCCACCCAAGACCCTCTCCAGGTCTGTGAACTTGTCTGACATGCTGCCCCGCTTGGCCTATGGTCTGCTGTGCGAGATACGATAAGAAATTATAGCCAGTACTTAAATTGAAAACATTATTATAGCAAAAGACCATTGTCACCTACCTCTCTTATCCCCACCCCTCTTTTGAACACGTGCATCCCACCATTCTTGCTTCTCCTGAAGCACTTCTGGAAGAGCTATTTTGTGAGTGTCTGAACTGTGCTGCCGAGACTGCTTTGTTGTCCTGAACTGACTCAAGACTTTTATCCTAGCCGGGCGTGGTGGCGCAGGCCTGTAATCCCAGCACTAGGGAGGCTGAGGCAGGAGGATTGTTGTGAGTTCGAGACCAGCCTGAGCTACAAAGTGAGCTTAAGGCCAGCCTGAACTGCACAGTGAGACCCTGTCTCAAAAAGACAAAAAAAAAAAAAAAAAAAAAAGACTTTTATCCTTCCCAGTTGTTGTGACTTTAGGGAAAAACCGCAAGCTCCACAGGGCCGTATTTGGTTAGCGAGGTGGTGTCAGGCCCTTAGGAACCGCCGTTCCACTGGAGGGCGCCACAGCGGCGTTCACTCTTCCAATCAACCCTCACAGAGGCTTGCGTGAAAGAGCATTCCCGGAGCTGCTGCAGAAAGGGGCAGTAATGACGGGGTGTGTCTGAGGTGATGGGGGTGCTGTGCAGGGGATCCTTGGCGGTATGTGTTCTATTCCAACAGTCTTCAAGTATTCACTGTATATGTTGATCTCACTTCGTCACTGCGGCTCCATCCTGCTCCTCTCTCTTGGCTCAGGGCTCTCTCGGCCCCTCTCTGGGGCTATTTCTCGGCCTGGCGCCCTTTTCCCTACCTCCCATGCCTGAAGTCTTTGGACCTTTGTCCCTCCAGCCGGAAGTCACCCCCCGCCACCTCTGCATGGAGTTAAATGTCTCCAAGCTATTTTCCCCCCCATGCATTTTTATTCACTAATATCCTCTATCCTAAGTTGGAGTTGTGTGTGTGTGTGTGTGTGTGTGTGTGTGTGTGTGTATTTTTTTAAATGATTCTTTTGCTCTTCTCAGTGTGACTGTGAGCTCCCTGTATGTGAGAGCCACGTTCACATTGTTTAGCAATACACAGCCCAGGCTGGACACTTAGTTCCGGTCTCTAAGGTCCTGCTGAGGAACGATTAGACAGACTGAACTAGAATGAGTTGGAGGAGACTGAGGCACCTGAATAGAAAGGAGTCCTCTTTGCAGGAGCTGTGGGCTTCCCTACTCAGTCTCAGGAGGGCTCTTGGAGGAAGAATCCTTTCCATAGCACTGGGAGAGTGTAGAGGTGGGTGTGCAAGTGGCTGCAGGGCCTACTGCATGGAACTGCGAGGAGGGACCCAGAAGAGACACAGGAGGAGCGAGGACCAGGAGCCCAGCAGGAGCTGAGGACCAGGAGCCGAGCAGGAGCTGAGGAGCTTCACCCTGTGAAGATGAACCTATCCAAGCTCTGCAGAGGGCACAGAGTTGGGGAGGGCAGCGTGGGCACCCTGCAAATCAGGGACTCCTATTCTGGATGTCACAGGAGAGAGGCCAGGTTGAGACCCTGAAGTCAACACCATTGGTTTGACCCCTGTTGCACAAGGCAATTTGTTGAGCAATTCCAGGAAAGTTTTATTTATTTATTTTCTTTCTTTCCTGCACTAGAAAGTATTTGAGCCAGCTCTTAAAATGAAGGAGTTAGGCAAATGACCTTTCATGAATGTTCCAAGTCGAATACTATAAAACTGTTCCTCTAGGGTCATAGCTTAGCCTAAGAGTTAGAAAAGTGCTGCCCCATCTAACTCTTAAATTTCCTCCTGACAGGGCTTCCCCTTAGTTAACAACAAATTACTTTTTCTGTGAAAGTTATTGTGTTCCTATTACTCCTAATCAGGTGTGACAGAAAAAGTTGCTAAACATCTGGGGGAACAGCAGGTCCTCTTGCTAAGCAAAGTAGAGCTGGTCAGAAGGAGGAGGATGGGGGAAAGTACCTCATCTTGTAAACCCAGCATGACAGTGGCTCCTTGCCAGAGAGGCTCTGCACCCTGGAGGCCCTACCGTGGGCAGTGAGGGTCTGTCTGAGACTTCTAAGCTTCCCAGTCCCAGCCCAGCCTTTCCTCTTTTTTTTTTTTTTTGGAACTGGGGATTGAACTCAGGACCCTGAGCTTGCCAGGCAAGTGCTTATTCTACTGAGCTATCTCCCCAGGGCAGCCTTTCCTCCTTGAGCAGGTCAGGTTACCTGCCAGGAACTGCACTCAGTGTTTCACTAATAGATTCAGCAAGAGGCCAATGCTGAGAATGAAGAAGTTTGCTGAGTCTTTCAGGACTTACTCTCTTAACCAAGAGTTTGCTCTACTGCCTGACCTCTGCGACCATGCATGTTTCTAGCTAAGAAACCTTTTTACCTGGAGGGTCTTTGTGGAGCAGAAGAGAGACAGCTAAGAGCAGCACACAGATCTGCATAGTGTCAGGCTGCTGGAGAGAAGCAGGGCCACTGCAGGAGGAGCCTCCAGGGGCCAGAGGAGCCGCTCTATTTATGGGCTCGTGTGGCTCCGGGTCACTGGAGCCTATGGGGCCACCATCTCCTGATGTCCACGTGCAGCTGGATGTGGACAAGTTGGACCCTGGCAGGAGCCACGCAGCACCGCTCAGGGAAGGGTGCTCATGTAAGGGGAGAGGGTTTGATTTGCTTCCTGTCTATAACAAGAACTGGATTAGGTGATTTCAAAAATATTTTTCCACCCCAATAGTCTGTGATTCTGGGAAAAGAATGTTCCGTTCTGTTTCACTTGGGCTGGCCTTGTGTTTCTCCAGGCTCTTTTCTAAGGAGCTCCTTATTGAAAATAATGGTGCAGCAAGATGGAGTTAAAGTCCCTTTCTCCCTGGACCACTATGCACTGAAACACAAGAAGAAATAAAGACAAAAGGTCAAGGAGCTGGGTGGAGTGGCCCAGGGAGGCCATGAATGCCCCAGGGCCTCGGTGCACCTCTGGTGCAGAAAGCAAGTGGGTTGGGGAAAACAGCTGGGGACAACAACACTTTATGGGTGTCCTCAGAGCCACGCTGTACCTGCCCAGGAACACCAAGCTGGTTGGGACTAAAGTCAGAGGAATGTGACTGGAAGGAAGGTGAAGAGTGAGGAGGGGGGGTGATAGCTTTTCCTGCAGTGCAGTAAAGAGATAGGAAAGATGAAAGAAGCCTTTAGCAGATGGGACAGGTGCTCTGACCTGAGTCAGACTTTTGCTGGACTTTTGCTAAGGGTGGAGTTTCAAGGGGATGTTTAGAAACCTATGGGGCTGGGGAGATGGCTCAGTGGAATAAGCGCTTCCCTGGCAAGAGCAAGGGCCTGAGTTCAATCCCTGGCTCCTGAAAAAAAAAAAGAAACCCGTCCTGATTGGAACCTTCCCTGTAGTGGCAGGAAAGTTGAAAGGAAACTGCACCTGGACTGGGCTGGAGAAGAAGTGGGGAGGTGGTCTCCAAGAAGAGAAGCTGTTGTTTTACGGGCTTTAGCCATGCTAGATGACCATCACAATAATTTATCAATTCACGCTAGGGCTGGAACCTGTCAAGGAGGATTTACTGAAAGTTTCCAACAATGGCATGGAATTTTACTCTTTGCCTTCCTGGAGAACAGGATGCTTGACCCTAACCCCCCCCCCCCCCCCCCCCCAGGCAGAACACAGGGCTCCGGCTGCTGCTGTTGCCTTTGGCAACACACTAAATAATCTGATGTCAGAAAAGTTAATGAAGTATCTTAGAAGCAGTAAAGCTATTCAAAAATGTTGAGGTGGCTGAAGAAACTGTCCTTGTCGGGGAACACTGATCAGACCACGCCGGGCAGGCAGCGCTTTCTTCACACACCCTGCGGGGGTCTGGCAGTGTCCCTGTCCTATGGAGTAACCACTCTGCACTGGTCCTCCACACCGAGGGACGGGTGGACAAACAGGTCATCACGTGTGCCTGGCTGGGTGAGGCCGTACCGAAGGTGCAGAAAGCACGTGGGTCGGGGAAAACAGCGGGGGACAAAAACACTTTATGGGGTGTCCTCAGAGCCGCTCTGTACCTGCCCAGGAACACCAAGCTGGGTGGGACTCAAGTCAGGGGAATGTGACTGGAAGGAAGGTCGGAGGAAGAGTGAGGAGGAGGGGTGATAGGGAACCACGGCTGCGAGGCTCGGGGCGGAGGGGGCAGGACTCGCAGGACACGTCGGGTGCTCCTCCCTCAGCAGACAAGCGGGAAGCACCAGGCTTGCAACGAGCTGTCTCTGCTTGGCCATGGGAGCGGGACTCCTGTCTGTCCCAATCCCTAAGGTGGACAGCATGGGCCGGTTTAATGTTTACTGAATAGTAAAAGTATTTTCTTTACCTACTTTCATGGCAGACGATTTTATTTATTTATTTATTTATAGAACCGGGCATTGAACCCAGGCCCTTGCTGTACTGCCAGGGAAGCACTTATTCCCTGAGCCATCTCCCGGCGCCAGACGATTTTATCTTCCATCATGTTTGCCCCAAACACCAGTGTCTTTCAGCACCATATATCAGGCGTCATGCATAAATTTTCAACTGGAAGTTATAGCTGATGCGAAGCAAAACAGGAAAGGGATATAAAAGGTGCATACATTTTAAAGGAAGAAATAAAATGCCTTTGTCCACAGTGACATGATTATCTATGTAGAAAATCCCAAAAAATTAAATAAAAAATCCTGAAAATAACAATAAGGTACAACAAAATTGTAAAATACAAAATTAACAAAAAATAACTCTCCTATGTGTCATCAATAAATAAACAAAAAAGTAAAATACAAGCCATGAAATCCTGTACAAATAACACCCAAATAATCAAAATCTTAGATACAAATATGTCAAAGATGTATAGGATCTCTATGAAGAAAAAATATAAAACCTTGATGAAAGGAATCAAGACTTTTATAAGTGGAAAGTTGAAATCTAAACTTAGGCACTGGAACATTTTAAAGAATTTATTTGAGCAGGCAGGAAATTGTGAATGCGCTGCTTCAGATCGTGGGCATTTTATCTTTCATCGAGTAGGCATGTGGGGAAGATTTCCTGGGGTGAGCGTGGTTGTAAGGCAGAGAAAGTTTCTGATTCACCGAAGCGCCTGCCCCCGGCCCAGGGAGTGATCCCAGGCACAGTGGGTGGTCAGTCTCGGCTACTGGGTTACTTAATTTACCACTTACATTGATGTGGGGTTTACTTGGGCAGGCAGGACATTGACACTTACTCAGTCTCATGGCTTTTATTTAGTTATGGGAGCAAAGCTTGGACTGAAATGACACTGTTGCTGATAAGGCTGGTTTGTCTTTTGAGTCATCAAGAAACTCAGCAGTCACAACACCAAGTTCATGAGAAAAAAAAAAAAAAAATCAAGCAATTAACCTTAACTTCCCACCGTGTTTATGTTGTGTCATTGGCAGTGAGGTCACCTGCTCTGCTGTGCACAGCCATAAACACGCACCGGAGCCCCCGGAGAGGATATCTGCCCTGGGGAGAGTACAGCCATGACTGTCACAGGAGTCAGCAGCGACTAGGTCACGTTACCAGGAAGGCACTGGAGTATCCTCAGCCAAGGGCCTTACAGACTGAACTATCCAAAACCAAGAGGTATTTCTATGGAAAGAAAGTAAAACCAAAGCTTAGTGGTGCAACAAACTCTGAACTTAGTCTCTGAATTCACAAGACAGGAGGGTGTGCATGTTTGAGCTCAGAGCAATGTTAGTGGTAGACCAGGGTACAGCTGCTGAGTGCCTCTGGGGTCTTGGTGACCTCTGGGGAGTCCCACATGTGATCAGTGCGGAGGCAGGCTCTGGGGTTGACCACGGTATTCAGATCTAGAGTGCAGGACTGTAGGGATGGGGCCTTTTCCAGGCAAATGACAAAACCTGAGGAGGCACTGTGCTTTTCTACTGAGACATATCTTTCTTCTATAACAGCTACCCACATTTCAACCAAATACAATCACAATAAGTCTAATCTGTTTTATGAAACTGTTGTAGTTTATTAAACTTGTATGGATTGTGTACATAGGGCAGTAGAATTAGTGATTATCATACAGGCCAGTGGTGTCAAAACTTCTAAAGGCTGAGTGCCCAAACTATAACTCAAAACCCACTTCGATGCAAAGTGCAAGGGACCAGCACTGGCCCACTTGCTTGTTATCTCATGCTGGGATGACTCGGTTCACGTGTAGAGGTTTGCCACCACTTTTAAAATTTTTTATGTATTTGGTACAGTGTCTCACTACTCAGCTTGGACTCCTAGTGAGCCTCCTATTTTCAGCCTCCCCAGCACTGGGATTACAGTGGGCCACCACGCCCAGTCTCAGTGGCTGGATCAGTGTGCCCCAGGGACAGGGCTGGTGTGGTATGTGGTGCTGGGGGATTGAACCCCAGTCCCTGTGCTTGCCTAAGCAGGTGCTTAGTCTGCTGCGCTGTCTTGCGGGCCCAACCTCCCAGAGCTGGGATTGCAGGCACGTGCCATCATGCCCAGTCCCCATCGCCATCTCAGCGCGTCCCAGGGACCGAGCCGGCATGGCATGCCAGCTGCCATCATTTTTTAAAAGTTCAGGTCAATTAAAAGTTTGATAAGGAACTTCTGATAGGGAGTATGACAAAAAGCCTTTTCATGCTAGGAAGCCAAGCCCAGGACTTGGCATCAGATTTGCCTGCATTAATTGTAGACTTAGACGCATACCTGTTATAAGTACATTGTCAAATATGATATTTCAAAGTCCTGATAATGTAATCCATCAGAATTTCTAATTGTGTTCTGTCACAAGGTAAAAGAATATTATTGAATGTATACAGTTACTGTATATCTATGAAAATAATTATATTCCCCCAATAGTTTTCTGGAATTGGAAGGAATCAGGCAGGAAAAAAAAGTTCATATTTATTGCCATTTACAATACGTTTACTGGAAGGATGCCATTCCAGTTTCTGGGAAGGTTTCTTGAATCCAGTTCAATGGTATGATCTTAAGGGCTGTTAGAAATCCATACTTCTGAGAATATTTTCAGTGAATCTCCTCAAATATAACAACTTGAAAAGGTGTCAGGAAAATAGCAGGGTAAATGACATCTATGAGTGAAAAAAAATCTTAAAATAGCCATGATTAATATCAGAATATAGCTTCAGGTGATAAGGAAGTTTGATTGCTTCTGAGGGCGAGATAATACTGCATCAGCACATCAGCTTGGGAAGAATAACCCATTTAAGCTTGGTCTGCTGTTCCAGGAACAGGGGATATACCTTTTTATTTTCTGGTATTCTCTTTGCTTCAAGACGCTCTAATTTTCATCGCAAAAATCTTCCATTTCTTTGATTTGGTTAATTATCAAATATTTATTTGTTTGTTTATCTTTTGTACCTTGGGGAAGGGTCTACAGGGTGTTCAGGGTCTTCCTACTAGATTAGATTTGCAGCGATCCACCCGGTTACAGCCTCCCAAGAGCTGGGACTACAGGCCCATGCCACCACGCCCAGTCTCAATTGCCTGTTCAGTGCACCCCAGGGGCAGGGTCTGCACAGCAGGCCCTCAGTATTTAATACTTAATTTTGTTAGTGCTATGACAAATGGTATTGTTTTCCTAATTTCTTTCTAGTCCTTTTTAGAGAAGGTTACTTATCATAAGAAAAGTTATCTCATCACAAATTATAAAAAAAAAAACAAACAGGAAGGAGGCTTCTCGGGCTTAGACCTGTTTTCTGATTGATACAAAGCATAGGACAAACTCACTGAGAAGTCATCGATTTTTATTGAAGCATTTGCTTACAGAAGAGCACAAAGAAGCGCCCGGCCACCGCATCTCCCGGGCAGCTGAAGCTTCAGTTTTCACTCAGCCGTCTTCACTCAGCTCACAGGGCTCGATTTTCAGGCAGCAGTTTTGAGACTTCGGGCAGAAAGCAACAATTTCCTCACTCTTTAAGCATGATTTCTTGCATTTTCCTTTAAGCTTGCGGCATTTGTCATAAAGAAGTTCATTCTTGGCTATGGTAGGGAAAGAGCCAACTGGTTTATTCCTTCTCAAACCTGTTTGCGTGTGGCTGTCAGTTAGTACAGTCAAACAAGGTCAGGAGGGAACTTTTTATAAGCTATGGTAATGCCCAACCCTGCCAGTAGATGAGATGTGGCATTTTTTTTTTTTTTTCTCTGTGGTATTTCTATTTTGTTGTTAGGTAGTGTGAAAAACTGGGAAGAACTGATTTGGCTTCAAGCATTTTAAACTAGGCTGTGTGGCGCTTCAGGAAACACAGGCTAATGTTCCCCTGTGCAAATCTGTAGTGGTTATGGAAGCTCCTAAAGGCATAGTCCTGCTCAGAGCCCCTGTTGCATAGGAAATGCTACTGAGAACCAACACGTAGTCTCACAGCAATGGAAAAGCCTCTGCACACCAAAGAAACAACCAGCAGAGTGAAAAGGAAACCCCAGAGCTGGGAAAGCTTTCTGCCAGCTACTCTCCAGAAAAATTACTAGTATCTAGGTATATAAAGAATTAAAAAATTAGAACTCCTAAAATAAAAGACCCAATCAAAAATGGACAGGTATCATGAAAAGCGGCTTCTCAGAAGTACAAATGCTGACTAAATACACAAAGAAGTGCTCAACATTCTTGGCCATTAAGTGAATGCACCTTTTGTAGGTAAATGGATGCAGCAAGAGACCATACTGGTAAGCAAAATAAATCAAACCTGCATGTGCATCTTATCCTAGAGTAAGAACCTGAAAGAGTAAATAAAATCTGAAAGGTACACTAAATAATGGGAAAGGGAAAAAAATCTGTTCAATGGGAAGGAAAAACTGGGATGAGGAAAAGTGTGGTATGCAGCTGAATTAGAAATATACTAGGCAGTCAGACAAGGTCAGACCTTCAAGAAGATACAATGGAAGATAAAGTGACTTTGCAACTTCGAAGAGACAGACACCACACTTCAAGACCAAGACAAAAAAGGAAACAGCTACAAACTTCCCTAGGGATGGGCATCAGAGATTGATACTCTAAATAGGATCAATCACCTTGAAAGAGTCCAAATGAGTCACTAACCCAACCCCCAAGAGGAAGAGACCCTGTCTAGTATGCATGCCTCCTTGCTATGTGTCTCGCTTCCCCATTTAGTACAGGATTTAATTTTACCTGAGCAATGGTGCTTGTAATCCCATTGGTTGACCATAGTTTTGTCCCACCTCATGCCCACCTGAGCAAGTTCCCATGTTCTCCATCACTTTAGACCCTGCCGCCCCCCATGGTTTTCTTCTATAAAAGTCCTTAGAAGAGACAGCTTCCTGAGGACAACCCGTTCGGGCCCCCTCCTGTCCCTCTGTCAGACAGGAGCTTTCTTTCCCTCAATAAATATATTCTGTTCATAACCTCCATTTGTTCCTGAAATTTATTCTTCTGTTTTAGAGAACATGAACTTGTCCCAGGTTCCTTTTAGGCTGGGACATCAGTTATTCTACCTGTGTCATTTAGAGGTTGCTTGTATCGAAAGGATGAAAGAAAGAAGAAGAGAAAAAGATATATTGATGTATTCATGCAGGATAGCTGTAGGACAGCTCGGATAGTTGCACTGCTGATTTGTGCTGGTCTATTGCAAGGAGCAGTTAATTCCTAAATTTTTAAAAAAATTTCTTACTGCTTTTTAAAATCTAACTTGGCACGATTGTATCCGGTAATCTAAATAACTAATTTTAGGATAACACTGTGTAATACAACAATCATTGTAGAATTCCTATTATTTTGTTTAGTGGAATTCTGTATCACTTCTAATGTTCTTTCTCTTTCGTTTGAGTTTGTACTCTATTTAAAAAATGATAAAAAATGCAAATGAAAACAACAGTGAGATTCCATCTAACCCTGAAAAAACAGACAGCATCAAGAATGAGACAATGAAACGTGCTAGCAAAGCCACGCGGCCTAGAAACCCTGCTGCGCGGTTGCTGGCAATGTGGACCGGCACACCCACCACGGAAAGCAGTAGGGAAGCCCCAGCTGAAACTAGACTTCCCTTTTTTGTTATTGTCATTGTTTTTCTTTTTAAGATTTTATTTAAACCAGGATTTTTATTTATTTATTTATTTGCAGTACTGGGGGTTGAGCTCAGGACCCTGCTTTTGCCAGGCAGGCGCTTGTTCGGCTGAGCTGTCTCCCTGGCCTAGACTTCCCATTGGACTGCACCCACCCCTCCAGTTATCTTCCCCAAAGAGTTAACCACACTACGGTGCAGTGATGCATGCGTTCCCATGCTTGTGGGACCACATCCATTATAGCCAAATCCTGGCCACCGCCTAGATGTTTACCAACGGATCAAGGGATCAAGAGAGTGTGATGGTCGTACAGAATGGAATACTGCTCCGCCACTTAGAAAGAGGTGTGAGTCACTGGTAGGAAAGTGAATGCATCTGGAGACGAGAATGCTAAGTGAAATAAACCAGATGCACAAGGTTAACTCGCATGGTTTTCTTGTATAAGAAGCCCAAATTAATAATGCAGAGACAACTAAGACAACTAAGAGGGATAGCAAGAAGTAGGGGGACAGATCTTTCTGCAATGGGTGAGGATCAAGAGATGGGTACAGGCGGGAAGGGGACGGGACGAAAGGAAGAATTAAGCTGTCGTGTGCTGTCAGCTCCACTTGAGAAGAGGAATTACTATGAACCCCACAGGCGTACTAAGGCCCAGAACTTGCGCAAACTCATGCAGCACTTCCTCAGCGCACTTTGAAAGACTGCTGCTTGGTGAGAGCGGAGCATGGGCTGGGGCTGGAAACTGCCCGGGTTGCAGTGACCAAGGAGAGAGGAGAGAGAAGAGTGGTCCCTGCGGTAGACAGGATCAGGAGAGCGACCGCTAGAGGGCGTCAGCCAGTTTCTCAGACACCAGCCCGCAGAGGGGAAGGGCAGGCTCTGCAGACAGGCTGGGGGGTGTTGAGACGGTCTCCCCCTGTTCCTCTCCACCCTTCTGCGTGGAGTTCTCGCTCTGGCTTTACCCCCTCAGCACAGCAATCTTGGGAGCAGCCTGTTTCGAGCTAAGGACAAACCACGTCAGGATCAGCGCTGCAGACGAGCCTCGTTGAGGCCCATGCCCCCGAGCTATCACACCCAGAGAAAGCATTTTCTGACTGTATGTATATGGTACATGACTCACATTTATGTGACGTTTGTAACTGGAGGGTGAGGGCCATCTACGCAGCGTCAGCCAGCATCAGCACTTGTCTGAAGTATAAATCCCACATGATTCCTAAGTGCAGAGAACTCTGGCTCCCACGGCAGCGGTCTGTGCCTCTCTGTCCCCTTGATACTGTGAGCGCTGTCATTCTTTACAGTGCAGTGGTGTCCCACTGAATTGCCCTAGCTGAGCCCACACCTGTGTGCCCCTTGCCTCAGTGTCCAAGGCTGCTGGGGTGCAGCACTGCATCTGCCCATTGTCATATTTTCAAGGATCCACACACCATTGGCATTTTTGAAATTTCCCCCTTGCTTTTCACATATTCCCCATTTTCTTGATTATGGTTTTTGAACGTGAGATCAGTTACCTCATAGCATCTTTCACATCATCCCTTAATTTATTCAAATGTATGACAAACTTTCCTATATAATAATGAAAAATGCAAAGCCCTAGGAAGCTGCACAGCAGGAAGGGCCCCTCTCCGGCCGGTGCTCCCCTGCACGCCAGCAGAGCAATGGCACCTTGCGTTTGTGGGCTTGTCGTACCCAGGCGTTCCCTGGGAGACCTGCCATCCGGACCCCCACTCCTCACTGCCTTCCCTGCACGGAGGCTCATTTACCTGGGGCCAGAGAAAAAAGAAGGGCACAGAGGAAGAGGAGCGTCTTCATGGCTGGGGGAGTCCTGCAGGCCCAGAGCGACGTCCCTGGCCAGGGCAGCCGTGCCCACATTTATACATTTCTGCAGATTGAATGGCGTCTTGATCAGTGAGGCCTGGCACAAATCAGACTTTCTCCATTTTTTTTGGAAGCTCACAAAC
Organism: Ctenomys sociabilis; assembly: GCA_004027165.1. NCBI lineage: Eukaryota > Metazoa > Chordata > Mammalia > Rodentia > Ctenomyidae > Ctenomys > Ctenomys sociabilis. Next base: position 17,278 of record PVKA01009629.1, on the reverse strand, counting down.
GTCAGTGGGTGTCAGTCTATGGCTCTTAGTTTTTTCTAATTCTGGAAAGGACCCAAAAAGGAAAGTGGGGATGATGAGAGGACAGGGCAGGGGAGACGTGGAGGACAGGATGTACACAGCTGTGGCAGAGAAGCGAGAGTCTGGAGGAGGAGGTGTCTTTCTAGGGCTGACTGTGTTCCTCACTGGCTTTGGGCTAATTGAGTGGCACAAGAAGGTGACCGCACAGCAGTTCAGCCTGCGGGAGCAGTGGCTGCACCTCAGTCAGACGGGGCTGGGCTGCAGGGTCACCTTTGAGAGCTGTGCCTCTTGGCGAAGGAACTGACCCAAAGATCTGCTTCATTATGGTTAAGAAAATGGAGGCCTTGCTGTATGCTTTGAGCTTAAAGTGCCTCTGCAGTCCCAGGCAGCCCCAGATAGTTTTAAAATTATTGGATGTGGACTAAGAGTATGTGTATAGTTTTTCATTGTTAAGATGAGCATTAAAATCAAAATATACTTTGAAATCATGGATGAAACACCATCCAGGAGGTGAGACCCTTCTCCATGAGGAAAAGCACTGCCTTGTTACAGACTCCCACCAGCCCCATCAAGTCCTCCTATTCCTTGGGCTGAGTCAGTTATGTGTAGGAGGAGAAAGCCCTGAATTACCCCCTTCTAATCTTCTTTCTTGTGAGAAGGAGAAATACGCTTATTTCTTTAAGAAAATGCAGAATCGGAGAGAAAAGCGAACTTCCTCATCACCCCGCTCTTCAAGACTGTGCGATGCTTTTGTTGAAATGCAACAGGCTGACAGATGGAGAAAGACGGCGGTGCTGCTGATGCCAGGCTTTCCTGTGCCACGCGGGTGAGGTCGCCTGTCCACTTCTTCATTTCCTGATTGCTACCAAGGGTGATATGAGGAAGCCAGTGAGAAAAAAGGGAGCACTTACAGGAGGAATCCCAATGAAGATGACTGACCTCCCAAGAGCAGAATTAGAAAAAGGAAGCAAGGGCCTTATGGGGAGAAATCTTTTAGACACCACTTAGGCCAACCTGGCGGTGACCTTGCTTGAGAGGCCGTACACCCCGAAGTGCCGGTGGGCCAAGAACACCTCATCTCAGTGATTTCCTTCCCCCAGTCCCAAACGTAAGTTTGGGTTCTGTGTTTTAATCATAATAACATGGGCTTCTAGAGGTTACAGAACTTGTTAATAGTGTGAATATCTTGAGAAAAGGTATTACAGAACTCTGTAATCTTTCTAATTTTTTGAGAAATCTAAAATAATTACAAAAATAACTTTTATTAAATAAAAATACTATAATATCTCAGTGTATTCTTTGTCTTTATTGATTTTCTGTGCATTTTGATTAAATATTACAAATAACCTAATGAAGATTCACAGATTGAAAGTGTGCTCTCCATCTGCTCCGTCCCAAACCTTACCAAAAAAGACTGAAATGTATCAGAGGAGAGACACTTCCCAGCATCCTCAGTTACGGGCTCCCTCCTCTGTCTTGTTTCTCACATCTATTTTTACTTGCAGAATGAATCTAATTTGCCAACAAACTAAGGCTACAAATGGAAGAGACTTTAACTGAGCCCATGAGAAAAATGAGTGTTTGCCAGGCAGTGGAAACACCACGTCGGGTGCCTGGTTTTGTGCGGCTGCTTCTGTAGACTTGGTCTTTGTAACTTCTCGCCTGAGTTTTCTCAGACAGAGCGCCCTTCTGAGCAAGTGGCGACTTCTTAGACGGCTCAAGGAAGAGGCTCCCATCCAGCTGAGGAGGCAGCCACCGCTTTGACAAAGTGAATTCTGTGCGCACGAGTGTGGGGCTGAGCTCATCCAGCAGGGGGCAGCACAGAGACAGTGACGCCTCAAGCTTATGGGGATTCGCAAAGGGGTTGCTCTTCCCAGGAGGCCATCTGGAGACAATGTTGTGAGGCCACCACGAAGGAGGCGAGATCATAGCAACTGCAGAGGGGGAAGACAGTCGGAGGGGCTCGTGCATCTCCATGCTACTGCTGGCCAGGGAGGTGGGGAGCCTCCGGGCTAGGCTGCTCCAAAAGGCAGGGATGGTTAGGCGTCGGTCTCGTAGCTGCAAGGTTTGCGTGCTGTGCAAATAGTGAACCCTTGGTGCTAGATGGATCCATGCTTGCTTCACCTGCACTCAAAGTAAATGGGGATGTAAGACTCAGAGTCTGGAGGGACAGCTGTGGCTAACGAATTAATCACCTTGGGTCCATTCAAGTAGCAAAGTGGGGTTGGGGTTCCCAGTAAGATCTTTCCTGTGGGTTGGCACCAAGGGGATCAAACATGCCTTTCTCTTCCCAAGATTGCCAGTGACTGTGGATTAGCAGACATGTGATTTGGTGGTTTTCATGCAAAATGAAAATGCACGACTGCTGAGGCAAAATGCTGAATGACACAGCTTTTTCCTTATGCTCTGACTTTGTACTGCACTGTTGTCATTTCCTTTGGTGCTTGCTGTCACACTGTCTTGGGCACAGAGGCCCTCAGGAGACAGGTGTCCCCCTGGGATATCATAGTGGCCAGCTCTGTACCCCTGTGTGGCTCACAGTTGTTGTCATGTCTTCCAGTAGGGTCTGTGTGCCCTGCCCTAGCCAGACTCAAGCCAGGCCTCTTTCCACAGAGTATGGGCAGCTCCCAAAGGCACTGAGGCCTCTTGCTTTGATGTGGCAGGTGCTGATGACCACAACCCCTTGCCCAAAGTTCCCAGGGTTCAGGATTTCAGCTCCAACCTCATGCACACCCACCCAAATCCCTGCTGTGTGGGCAGTTGTGGGACAGGTGGGGACAGGTGTTCTGAGAGAGGGCATGGGGAGCTGGGAGCTTTCCTAATGAGGTGGGAGGGAGAAAGGCTGGGGTCCCTGGGAGATGGGGCTCTGACTCGGGTGCCTACTACATTATCTCATCAGGAATTTAAAATTCAAAGGCAATTACTAGGAATTCTAATACGTGACTTGAGAGCATTAAACCCCCCCAGTGAGTGGGCAGGGACTGTGAGTTTTTCACATCTGCCCACAAAGCCATCCCCACACCTGGTTGCTGGAAGTGAAGATGGCCTAGGGGCACACACCTGCAGCCCCAGCAGGTGCAGAGACTAAGGCAGGGGAATGGTAAATTTAAGAGGAGCCCAAGCAACTTGCCAAGACATTTTCTCAAAGTTAGAAATTTTATTTATTTATATATTTATTTTTAAGAGTAGGAAGAAATTATTGAGAGGAAATTTCTGAGAGTGACATAAAGCAATCCAGAAATTGGGTTGTCCCCTATACGTTAAAAAATAATAATAATTGTGAATGTAGCTTAGTGCAAAGGTTATGAGGTCCATCCCTAGTAACACACACACACACACACACACACACACACACACGCATGCACACACACACAGGCTTGGCCCTCTGCACTGCCTTCCCTGTACTCATTTACTGTCCTGGCTCCTGAAGCTGAAATGTTTATGTGTCACAACAACAACCACAAAAAGCATCACGTGTGCCTTTTACGGGTCAGGGAAGGTTTATTATAAACTACTGGCCTTGAAAATTAATTTACCAAAAATTTGCCGTAAACACACCCAGAAAGACACATGACCGTGATAGCTGACCCTAAACGATGACCAGATACTCTGCTAAGCAATTTCTAGACCCTACAGAACAACATCCTCCAAAGTACCTTGTGAGGTGAGTATCATCTCGTACTCCCTCTGAGGACAAAGAGCCCGAGTTTGGAAACATTCAGCTTTCTACTCGAGGTCAGATACTTGGCAAGTTGTCCGACTTCCTAGGCTACATTTTGTAAGTTTTCTACATTGGAAGCCCTAAATGAAGGACAAAACATCAATAAACATAGGCAGCGGGGCGGCAGTAAGTGTGGTTTACTTGGAAAGGGGCCAACAATAGCAGCGTTTTGGTGCCCCCATTTCTGAATGCATTAAAAAGATGTATTGAGGCTTGGGCGTGGGGTGGAGTTCTCTAGGCAGAGATTCAGATTTGACTTGGGAAATGAGTGCGATCCTCTCTCCTGACGTATTGTAGACAATAAACCTGTAAGTAAGGGTAGTGAGTGGACATAGATATTGATCCCTTCAGGGTCTCAGTTGGCCTCCACCAGCACTGGGTAGGTCCAAGACATGTGCATCAGTGTCATCCTGGATCCATGCCACAGACTGGCAGAACACATGCTGTGATTCTTGGTTTTCCCAAGAAAAATGATCCCGAAGTGACAAGAGCCGGTCCTCATCCCTGCATTGCTCTAGCAGGGCTGTTCATGACCCCTGGGCCTTCCGTCCCTAGCTGGGTGTTCATTTTGTTATCATCCCCAGACAGCCAGACTCCTCCAAATATAAGACTTCTCAGTGCCAAGGTCAATAATGTGATGCCAGCCTTTGGTCTTGGGAAATGGGGCGTATAATTGTGTCTTCTCTATTGATTCACTTCACTAACCAAGAGCATGCCCCATTACTTTCAAATATAAATAAGATTTCTGTCCTGTGAAAGCAGCCCTGTACCCCTTTTCTGAACTCACCCCTCAGAGATGGCCCCAAGCAGGAAGGTGTTTTACTTTGTCTTCATGTTGTTCTTCCTTTTGGCTCAGATGCCACAAAGTAAGTGAAAAATGGGTGAAGGTTGAGAGGTAGAGTAGAAAGCTTGACGGATTGCTTCTGGGTCCCCCAAACAATGAAGGTCAAATTCAGATCCTCACAGCACTTCTTGTGGAGATGTCTTGGCTCTGCAGTCACAGTGTCAGAGCCAGATGTATCTGTTGCCGCTGCTTCTCTTTCTCCTTCCTCCTCCATGAGCCGCTCCTGCTGTGGCTCATTTGCTCCTGTGATGTGCTGTCCTGGGTTACTCTGGTGCTGTCCCAGAGAAACAAAATAGCATTGTCCCTCGACCACCAGCAGTTCCAGCATTCCACGCCACATGTGAGAAAGCTGTTTACAATTTTCTTTCCTCCACTGATACTCATTTCTAACGCGTATTTTATTTTACATTTAGGGTGCCACACAGGACTTGATTATTCCCTGTTATTCTCAGCAGGTAAGTCAAACACCTCTTACACCATTTTCTCTCTTCTCTTAGGAACTTGGGCCTTGTTAGTTACCCTTGATCAAGGTGAGATTCAGCAGTGAGTGAGAAGTTGCTTTATTCCATTCTAACTCCATCTGCCCGTGTAAGGACGACCAGCTACTATGGTGAGGATGGTTGCTTGGAAATGCCTCATCATTGCAAAAGAGCTCTTTTACATATAATATATATTACATATATATTACATATATAATATATATTACATATTTATATGTAAAAGAGCTCTCTCCCTCCCCCCCCCCTCTCTCTCTCTCTCTCTCTCTCTCTCTATATATATATATATATATATATATATATATATATATATATATATATATATATATTTTAGGGAAGGTTGTACAGGGTGTTCAGGGTCCCCTACTAGACTGGACTCAGTGATCCACCTGTTACAGCCTCCCAAGAGCTGGGATTACAAGCACACACCACCACACAGTCTCAATTGTTGTCTCAGCATGCTTTGGGGGCAGGATCCGCATGGCAGGCCCAGGGATCCAACCCTGTCCTCTGTGCCTATTTGCAGGCATTTTAATCCACTGAGTTATTTTGCTGGCTACAAAACAGCTCTTTATGATGAACAGCCCACAGATAGTTTTATGCCAGGTCATATTATACTATATTCCTCATTTTTAAAAAATGTATTTGGTTGTTGCAGAGTCTCACTATGCAGCTCGGACTCATGGTGGTCCTCCTGCTTTCAGCCTCCTTCAGCACTGGGATTATGGCCTGCACCATGATGCCTGGACTCTGGCCAGATTAGCCCTCCCTGGGGGTAGGGCTGTGCTGCCAGGATTGAACCACCACCTCTATGCTGGTCTAAGCTTGCCTAAGCAGGTGCTTTAGTCCACTGAGCTCTCTTGCGGGCCCCTAGATTGCTCATTTTTAACATGTGAGGCTAAACAAAATTTTTTAGTATTTGGGCATAGCACAGAATTGAAGGAAGTATCTCTGGGTCACTGTGGACAAAACTGAAATGAGTTCAGACAACATTTCAGGGTGAGGAATCCTAGGGATGCTACTAATAATTGCTGGCTGCATCAGGCACTTCGTTAATAACTGAACATGGAGGATGACCCTGTGAGATGGGTACTATGGGATGACCCTGTGAGACAGGTACAATGGGATGACCCTGTGAGATGGGTATTATTAGATAACCCTGTAAGATGGGTACTATAGGATGATCTTGTGAGACAGGTACTATGAGATGACCTTGTGAGACAGGTACCATGAGATGACCCTATGAGATGGGTACTATTATAACTGAAATATTCTCATACAATTGATTTTATTTAAAAATTAAAGAAAATAAAAAATGTAGTCATATATTTCTTAAAAGCCCACAAGAATCATGCACAAGCTGAGACAAGCACTTTGTTGAAGACTCATGACTATTATTAGAGCCAGGCAGGAACTGAGCCTAAAATTCCTCACTCTATTTAAGGATTTATCCATAAATACAACATATCCCTCTTATTGACATTTAGAAGCTGTATGTAGTTCTAGGCAGGTTATCTGGAGTTCTATGACACACACATTATTTTATTCGCGGGATGTTTGCTTTTGCCCTGTACCGCACTGACAGTTGGGGTGCAGGGGCTGAAGCTATCTCTTGCCTGTAACCGCGACTCCAGACTGGGAAGAGCAGAGCCTCTTTGCAGAGCCAGGGACAGTAATGAAAACAGTTCTTCTAATCATGTGTACCAATCTTCTCTTTTTTGGCGGCCTCTGAGCTGCCCCTCTCTTCTGCAGAGCAGAAGGGATGCTGTCTCAGCAGCTGTTTCTTGTGCAGGTGAGGGCGGTGTGTGCGAGACGTGTAGGCTCGGTCGGGGCAAGTGCAGGCGGCAGTGCCTGAGCAACGAGACGGTCGAGGGCAACTGCATGCTGAACTTCTTCTGCTGCCGGGTGCGCCTCTGAGACACCAGCCTGGGTCTCCGCCAGGGCCTCGGGAGCAGGACTGCCGGGCACTCAGAGATGGTCAGGAGGAGCTGCGCGGCTGAGCTGCCTTATGCGAGGAGGAGGTCCGGGGTCACACGACGAGGAGGTCGGGTGCATTCTGTTTTCTTTCCTTTTACTGCGTTCTTTGTTCATTGTGAGTTTGTACACTCTTTGAAAATCATCAGCACCTGAACAAAGAGGAAATGACTGCTTAATCAAAACTATTAATCGTAGAAGGCATTGTAATTTATGAATTGTGTTTGCATACTTTCCTGGATGGCTCGAGGTATAGTTCTGAGTGCCCATGAGGTGATTTTTGTTATCATATTTAAGAAATAAAGGAGGCCTAGCCACGTTAGCCTTTCTTCAGAGCTTCGGCTGTGAGTCAGCGTTCATTCAACTGCCGTGTACTGTGTATCTACCTACCTGTACTATTAATGTTCACAGAGTTAATCAAGGAGTGGAAGTGTCATATACATCTATGTCAATAAGTTATAATTCTGTACAATAATTATTTGCCCACTTCATTTTTGTATGGTGGTATATTAATATTCATTGATTTTAGTCCTTGTGACGCATTTTTAAAACAACTTTCAAATAATGGCCATGTTACAAAGTTTGCATTTCTCTTTTTGCCTGTTAAAAATGATTAGAGTATTTAAAATGTTCAGCACAGAAATTATTGCACAACTTCTTCTATATTAGATTCAATTTGTAGCTTCACAAAATGTTGGTCAGACTTAGCAGTCGCAGGACCCAAGCCAGATTGTGCATGTTTAACATGTGAAACTCAACACCACTTCCCATAAAACATAGGCCCAATACAATTTCTTTTGTAGAGGGATTCATACACTTGGTTGACAGTCATCTGGAGTGGGGGACGCGGCTGTGCCCTGGTGGCACTTTTCTGAGGACCTGTGGCTATGCAGAGTCAGAGGTGTCTCCCGCAGATGTCCCCCTCCCTTCTTATGCACTGGGATTGCTTTCTATGGAACGCCCCCTTCCTCCCTGTGACACCGGTCCTTCCTGGAGGATGAAGTTTTGAACCAATCTAAGCTCATGTTGAAAATTCAGCTTTGCATACATTAAGCATGTGGAAACCAATTTTCTTGGGTCTACTTTGGTTGATTGCATGAGAATTTGGGGAACTTTCAGGTCCAGCCCCTGCTGGGCATGTGAGAGGGAGAAGGGTTCCAAATGGTGGGTGCCTTCAGGTGAACGGCCAGGAAGAGAACGGCCTGGCTCCTCTAGCTTTCCTGGGAGCTGCACTCGCTGCAGTTTACATTGCTCTCTTGTTTGAGCTGCTTTTGTCCTATTGTTATTGTTATTGTTATTATTATTCTTTTGTATTGGGGATTGAGCTCAGGACCTCACACTTGCCAAGCAGTGCTTATGCCGCTGAGCTATCTCTTTGATACCCTATTAATTTTAAAGTAAAGATTATTGTCCAATTACGCTAGCCATATATTCAACTTTGGTCTGGGCTTCTACTTTAAAATTCTGTTACAGTACCTGAGAAAGAATGGCAATGAATACAGAGAAAGACTGGTCAGTTTGGCTGAAGTCCTGAAAGACACAGATAAAATATTTGTACTATTAATTCTCATATTCTCTTATTGTTATTATTATTATTTTTTTGTGGTATCAGGGATTGAACGCTGGATCTTGCACTTGTCAGGCAGGCACTTATATCACTGAGTTATCTTCCTGGCCAACTAATTTTCATCTTCTTAATTGAGATAGTGTTCTACAAATACATGATACCAAAGAAATTGCTCATCTGATGTGTGCATGTGTGTGCTACTGGAAATCCAACCCAGGGAACTCACACAGAGCTACATCCTTGGCCCTTTTTGTTGTTGTTGTTTATTTTTAAATTTTGAGTCAGAGTCTCAGTAACTTGACCAGAGACTGGACTCAAGCTTGTAATCCTCTCTCTCTAGTCTCAGCCTGCTGGAGTACGGCGATTGCAGGTGTGTGCTGCTATGCCCAGTTACATGATGTGCTTTGAAACTCTTAGCTATTCACCTACTTGAGCATATGGAAGAAGCTAAAGAACACATGGATCAGAGTTTCTTTGGAAATCTGCTCTTGTGCTGTGATTCTGATTTGACATTGCCTCTCAAGGCAAAGGCATTGGGAAAATACATCTCTCACACAAGGTTTCTGAAAATGGGCTTCAAGAAGCTTAATCTTCCACCCCATGGTCTACATGTGTGAGTCACATGGAGATACAGAGAAAAGGCCCTGGGTAGTGGTGCCCATTGAGGCACGACAAGGAAGGGACACCAGCGTAGGCAGTGATGGGCTGCAGGCAGCACAGCCAGAGTGGGTGGGTGAGTGGGGCTCCTGGAACACAGGACTATGATGTGATTGATGTACAGGAGCCAGGAGAAAGGGAAAATTGCCAAGGAGGTGGTCTGTGTAAGAGGAATCCAGCAGGACGTGGCCTTAGGACAAGACTGAGAGGAGTTCAGGGACATTCATAGGAGGTCAGCTGGAAGAATATTAACCAGTCAAGAAAGTACACAGTGCTGTGGACTGTATGGTGGTCTTGAGAGGACATAAACATTTGTCAATCCAGAAAAAAATCTCCAAAAAATCCTGCCATACTAATTTATTTTGTTGTGTAACAAAACACTATGAATTTAGCAGCATGAAAACTACACATATCATCTCATAACTGTGCAAGCCATACACCATAACTGTGTGTATGGTGAGGGTAGTGGCTTGGGACAGGAATTCGCAGAACTGAAAGGAAAGTGTCCATAGAGGCTGACACCTGATCTCTGTCAGGAGACTTTTTTTAAAGCTCCTAGCCTGGAGCTGATCTGTTCCAAGCTGTCACCTGGAGGCCGTGAAATGCTCCTGTCCATGGCTGTTCTCCTAGTGACGTCCTTTTCCTCTTAGACCAGCAAGAAAGTTTTTCTCAGTCTTGGGAACTCTCCATCTTCATTTTGCACCATGTAGGGACGAAGATGAAGTGGAGCTGTACAATATCCCTGTGATTTGTGTACAGTTGATTGTATTTGACCCATGCATTTCCTAACTTTGGTAATGTTTCAAAATTATGTAAGACACGGGGGCAGCTGTCTGGGAACCGTGCAGGCTTCTCTGCACAGCCTTGCCTCAGGTTATGAATAAAGATTTGTAACGGTGGATGCATTGCGTTAAGTGGAGAAGCTTAGAAGGTCACTAAGCGTCTTGAGCAGGGGGAGGGACAGGGTCCTCATTTGGTGACTGTCCTGAGCCTGCATCAGAGGAGGGGAAGGCGAGGGTGTGAGTGGGACGGCCGCCCTAGGGAGGCAGCCTGCAGACGCTCTGAGGGCCAAGCGGAGGCCCGCTCGACTCTTGTTGCTCTTGGGGCCTCTGCACTGCTGTCCCATCATGCCCCCCACCTTGGCATCAGGTGACTACGGACCGAAGCTTCCACAAACCGTGAGCTAAATAAGCCTTTCCTTCTTCAACTTAGGATGTCTGTTATTTTGTCCCAGCAATGAGAGAAATGTAACTAAGACAGAATTTGTTTCAAAAGAAATATGGATTATGAAACATTGTATAGACAACACATGATTTTATGTCTTTATTTAAACCTCATTGCCTCTACCTTATAATAGAAATATTCAGTCCATTAACATTTTCTGTAATCATTGATCCAGTTAGATTTATTCCACCAATTTACTGGGTGTGGCATTTATTTTCTCTGGTTTTAGTCTACATTTCCTCTTGGTTTCTCTGAATATTTTCATTATAATTTACGCACTTCAAGTGAGAGTCCAGCAGCCTGTGTGGAGTTCAGAGATGTAGTCTTTACATGCACCTCTGTGAGTGGTGTAGGCAGTGCTGTGCAGGAGCCAGGCCTTGAGGCTCGGGGCATCAGTGGAGGATTCTGGGCGTGGGGGCTGAGGCACTGCTGGCTCTGGCTATGTGTTAGTTTTTGCCCTTTTTCACTTAAATTGTGCTTTTCCCAAACAGGCAATTGCCTATGCAATGCGCGCTTCTCCATGAGCAGGGGCGACTGCACCCTGAGAGCTGCAGAACTGGTTTCCTTTTGGAGCCCCTTCCCCTGAGAAACACTGCCCCATGTGCGAGCTCAGTGCTGGGAAGTTGGGGTGACTGGAGGCTGGAACATTACTGTGAAACAGAATCAGGACAATCTCGGCAGTGGGGCATCGTCTCAGGTAGCATGGGACAGACAGGGCAGGTTGTGAGTTTACCTCTGATCACTGAGAATTTACAGAATTTACTCCGCTGACCTACCTGGTGTGTACAGAAACATGAATTATGAATCTGGTTTTTGAAGGTTTTTCTCTCTTTCTTTCCTGTTTACTTATTTCTTATTTTAGAGAATTTCAGCAGTGCAAGCAGAAGCTTGACCTGAAGGGGGCGATATCTGGTTTCTTTCCGTGAAGAGCCGACTAGGTGCAGAGCAGGGTCGGTGCATTTGCCCTAGGGTTCACGGCCCTCTAGGACAGAAGCTACAGTTCCCCACCGCACAGCGAGTGAGACTGAGGCGGGGGTTCTTGTGGCCCTCAGTGTGAAGACAGCGAGCGCAATGAGGCAATATCTTATTTCAACCAGTAAATAAGTGAATAAGTGCACGAGCAAACAATGAAGTGAATGAATGCAGAAGATATAAACCAGACAACAAAGACGCCAGGAGGGGAGGAGCTGCTTGCGGGTCGGGATTGCTCTGGTCTGGCACCAGTCAGAGGGTGGGACGGCTTTTTCAGCACCCTCCCTCCCCAGGAAAACACACCAGCAAGCAAAGCCTTCCAAGTTTTAAACTCACAGCAGCTGCGGCCTTGTGACATTGATAAAGAGAGGTAGAGCTCTTCTCAGCTATGTTGTCCGGGGCCTGGCTTCTTCCCCAGCTCAGCTCAGAAAACCAAACAAAAAGTTAATTTCAAGTGTTAGGAGCTGTAGGACATGGTCATAGTGTTTCCTTGCAGGACATGGGCAAGGCATGGAGTTGGTCTCTAGCATCAAAAGAATAGAACAAGTGATGAAATGTCTAATTTATAAAAAGAATTACTGGTCACACATATGAAAAATAATGTTATATTTTAAATATAAGATATGTGTAGCTTAGCAAAAACTCTAAAATGTAACCTGCCCCATTTTAAAGGATGAAAGCAAAATATTTGTTACACATATTCATAATTAGAAAAATCACAGACATATCATCTTTTTTATGTATTTTTGGTACAGGGTCTCACTACACAGATTGGACTTGCAGTGATCTTCCTGCTTTCAGCCTCCGAAGCCTGGGGATTACAGGTGTGCACCACCAGTTCAGTCTTAGTCAAAGTCTTAGCATGCCCAGGGGGCAGGGCTGGCATGGCCTGGTCCCTGCATCAGCTGAAGCAGGTCCTTTAATCTGCTGAGCTAGCTGGCCAGCCCAACAGGCACATATTCATATTTGTTTAACATACAGTGTAATCAGCACAAAATAGATTTATCAGAAGAATGAGGAGTGAATTTAAAATTAAATATACAGACCTACAAAAACAGTGCCTGGCAACTGGAATAATTAAAATCATGGAATGTATTTACTCCACCGGGTCGTGAGGTCCATGAACTAGTCCTTGTCTCTTACTCTAGACATTGCTGGGACAAATACCCGACAATCAAAATGAAGGAAGGAAAGGTTTATTTAGCTCACAGTTACTGGAGGCTTCGGTCCATACTCAGCTGGCTCCGAGGCAGAGCGGCATAGGGCAGAGGGCAGCTGTTCATGGTGTCAAAGAGCAAGAGAGCATAGGGAGGGGCAGCAGCAACAATGGCTACCCTTGGTCAGGTGTATATTCTAAGGTTAGTCCAGCAAGTCACCCTTAAATTGCATTCAGGCTCTTTGCCCCAGGCTGGGTGTAGTATTCTCACCCATAATCCCAGCAGCACTCACACCCATAATCCCAGTGGATCATGAGTTAATCATAAACTCTAGAAATCCACCACATGATGGTATGTGGCTTCGGGTGACAACTAATCATAATATACACAATAAAAAAGAAACATTTTTTAATAAGTGTTTAATACATATTACACGTTCTTGTAGCGTAAACAATCACATTTCATTATTTATCACATTTGAATGCCTAGTATTATGAAAGTTTTAGTTTAGTTTTTTTTATGCTACGCTACTTTCTTTTTATTACTGTGCTATTGCCTTGGCGGCCAGTAAGTTAGATTATTCCTGTGCTTCTAAATATTCTAATATCCATATGCTAACTGTGATCCTATAACTTTTATATTTTGCTATTTTTTATTTTGTTATATTTTAACTATCTATGCATATTTATATTAAGTTCAGCGCTGCTTTGGGGGAAACTTGTAACAGGCCCACACTTTCCTTCCTCTCTATTTTCCCTTTTATCCTTGTTTCTACTTTTTTATAATTAACCTTACTGGTACAGCACAAGGAATCCCTACCTGAATGTGGCAGTAACTGTGCCTTAGTTCCTCTTTATTCCCTATTCCCCTCTCTCTCTTCCACCCCTCTTCAACTCATATACAACACTTTGTTTCCGTTTTATCCTTTACTTTCATCATTTTAAAAAAAAATTCCTTTCCAACTCCCCCCTTTTTTGTAATTTAATATAATTAAATGTCTTCTAAAATTTGTCTTCTAGTGTTCTGTTACTTGGCCTCTATTTCAGTCATTTGCTTATCCATATTTCAGGTTCATGACATGATTTTTTTTGGCTGGCTTGCGCTGACTTAAGCGCAGGTCTGCTAAAGCAGGTGGAGGTGGGGATTGAACCACAGTAACCCTGATTCCATTTACGTGAGCAGGTGCTTAAACAACTGAGCTAACTGGTCCGGCTGGGTTGATGACATGAGAGACCACATGTGGCTGCCAGTATATTATCGCAGTTCTGTTTATCCAGGTGTACAAACCCCATTTACACACACCCCAGTCATCCCCATGTCCTGAATACATCATTTTTCCTTTACTCTGCATCCTGTAAGTCTACTGTGTTTGATGAGAAATAATTGAAATGCTAAATATTTAATTTTGTAATACATTTTAACTATATAAATGTATAAATCCTGACTTTCCCTGACATGCTGTTCAGCTGATAGAGACAGGAAATATCTGGATTTCGTCTAACCTCAGTATGTACACCTGACTAGAACAGATGACAGATACTGATTAAGCCAGACAGTCACATACCTAAGTGGACCGCACTGGACCTGTTCATTCTAAAGTGGCCCCCAGGGCCTTCCGTCCACACCCCAGCTACGCTCTCCTTCCTTTCTAACCCCTCACCTCTCTCTAGCAGCCCCAGAAGCAGCTTCCACTCACCGACACACTCTCTTGCACTTCCCTGTGTGGAGAGCAGGGGGCGGTGAACTCCACTCTTCAGACCCGTCCGGAGCACAGGCTGGCAGCACAACAGCAAATAGGGCCAAGATACCCAGGGCCCTTGATGTGGTGAGGACTCAGCACAGTGATTGGAAATTGCTGGCGCTTCCTGTCCTGAGGCCTAAGGGGCCTCCGGTGCCCTCTCCTGAATGAGTTTCGAGTGGGAGAAGCCCTGTGTGTGATGCAGAGCACTTTCCTGTGTTTCCTTCTTGATAGACAGACGGGGCTAAGGGCTCTTCTCTGAGGAGCTGCTGACGTGAAGCGGCGGGCCTTGAGAAAAGAAGTGGCCTGCCTTAGTACTTATTTATTTTTTCTTGTTGCTGGGACAAAATACTTGACACCCAAAATTAAGAACGGGAAAGATTATTATTTTTTTTTTGTAATATAAAATATATTACACTAGGATTTATTTACTTTGAAATAGTTTACAACCAAATCAGTTATACATACACTGGCACTTGAGCACAAGAGCAAACTTTAAAAGCAATTGTGGACCTCTAAAATTAGGCCATGGTATAACAGTTCATGGTCTTACATTCAGCAAATTCATACTAAAATAGTTTTTGTAGGATAAAAGCCAAGAAAACTTTACATACGCTACAAGCTTATTACATGTATTACATGGCTCTTTTTCCCTAGGTACCTAATTTTTCACATTATGTCACTTCCCACTTTAAATTTTGCAAGGATGAGGCCAGATCATTGCCAGAACGGCTTCTGCAGAGCAGCTACGCTACAAAGACGTACTGTGGAAAAAACTACAGAAAAAGTTTTGGTTGCAACTGTTGCCAGATGCCTATTTTTTCTTTTTTTTTTTTAAAGGGCCACCAGGGTACTATACCTCGTAAATAAGCCCCAAGTGCCCATTACACAACCACTGTACTATTTAGGAAAATGCAGCTATTAAGAAAAATGTACATTTTCTTTTGGCAGTTCATTAGGATGCTGACATGTTACTGGTTTGATTAGGACAAGTAAACTTTGAGACTTTGCCTGATTTTCAAATTTGTGAGACCTTAGATGCTTACAATCTGAATCATTACAAAAAACCTGATCCATGAGTCAAACAAAATTGATTTCTCAAATCTAAACTGAGTGAGTTCTCTTAAAAGTTACCTAAGAACGTTATCAAGCACAATTAGTTATTTTAAGTTGCACTGACATTCCGTCACAGCACAGATGAGATGAAGTCCAATTACAGCTTTACATCAGCAGCTTTACACAGATTCTATAGTAACTCTTTCAGGCCAGTTAACCACTATTAGTAAATGTAACTACATTTAAGCATCTTTATACCTGTACTTTAAGTAAGGTTTTAAGTTGAAAGGTCATTATTTCCTTATCTGAAGGATTAAAGGAAACAGAGACCCAGTGGCTCGGTGGCTTGGGAAGAACACTTGGCGATGGTGGCTCACTAATTTGGCTCCAGCATAGTTTTGATTACCCTGAAGACTTAAAAAGCAAGCTGGGACTTGATAAGCTACTTGGAAAATTCTTGTTCTTCCCCCCATTCTGTATGGCCTGCCTTGCAGCTGCTGAGGAGTTATATGCATGTCCTCTTTCTTTTTCCTTATGAACAGTCTTCATCTGGGAATTCTGATCCTTGGTTTTCTGTCTACTAAGCTGTTGTTGGCTCTCAGTAACGTTTCTGGCTTGAGGGTCTGGAATGTCATACCTCTCTCCGCCACCCATCTGCAGCTTTTTTGTCACCTTTCCGTCTGCTTTTCAGATTGCAATATTTCCACTACTTGTCTTCTTCCTTGCTGCCAAGCCCAAGATAATAGGAGTTGCTTTTTGACGGATCCTTTGCTTTGTCTCAGTGCATAAGTTTTCATGGGCTGATTTGCTAAGTTCAGTCTAGGAGCTGAGGCCAACATCTGAGTCTCCTCAGCACACGAGTTTGAGACAAGTCCTAGCGACTTCGGGTCGGCTTGCCGCGGCGCCTCCCTCGACCTCGAGGCTTCGCTCCGTTTCCAGGGAGCAATGAGCCACAGATTGGAAACAGCGCAGGAGGTCCGACGACTCAGCTACCGGCCACCTTCGCGTCTGCCGACCCGATCACCTTCTAGCTTCACCCACCAAGAAAGGGGAAGATTGTTCAGTTCACAGTTAGTGGAGGTTTTAGTTCTGCCTGGCTCCAAAGCAGAAGTCAGCCATTCAGGGTGGAAGAAAATAGCAAAGAGCAAAAAGGGAGCTGCCGCGGCTGGTGCCAGCTGGCCTCCTTTTCCTCCTTGTGTTGTAACGCGAATTGCCTGCTCCAGGGCGGTGCAGCACTCACACCCACCGTAATCAGTCACGAACTCTAGAAGCCACCCCGCGGCCTCATGAGGCTTTGGGGGGATGACCAGAAACAGACTGTGACAGCCTCAGCACAGAGATGGCTCTGTGGCTTGCGTGCTTTACAGGACTGCCGCAGGAAGGAGACGCAACAGGAGGCCTGGCAGGACCCAGGCAGTAAGTCTTTCCAGGAGGAAGTGTTGTCAGTGAATCTCAAAGCCTTTGTCCGCTGACACAGCCTCTGCCTGGTGCTCCACCTCTGCTCAGAAAGAACCATTGAGCCTGTGGGTGCCCAACGGAAGAAGCAAACATGAAAAAAGATGCAGACTGGAGATACTCAGATGCTGTGTGATATTAAGGCTGTGTCTGGTTTTTTTCACACAACATTAAATTTCCAGGTGCATCTGTTTTCCTGCAGGTGCCTCAAATTTGTCATTCTTAGCAGCCTGGGTTGACAATCCGCATCTCTCTGTTACCCGCATTTCAGATAGTCCGGCTTCCCACCATGCACCTCCTCCCGGTAATTGTGGGAATTTCTCCCAGCTCCAGAGATCAAAAGTCCTCCTGAGGAAGGAAGGCATTAAACTGAACTGCTCCATGTCCTCTGAGAAGCG